>JAKFGQ010000496.1:0-22277 GCA_021498475.1 Saguinus midas | reverse complement strand
GTACACACATGGCAGTGTGGTTTGCTGCCTTCCTCCCTTCACCCACACTTGGTATTCATCCCCAGGTCATCCCCCAGACCCCCCACTGTCCTCCCCAATTTCCAAAGTCCCCAGTGTATAGTAGACCGCTTGGGCTCAGGCCATATGAAATTCATGTGGCTTTTTAGTTCTGTGAAGAAATTCAAGGTAGTTTGATGGGGATAGCATTGAATGTGTAAATTACTTTGGGCAGTATAGTATTCACAATAGATTCTTTCACGAACATGAATGTTTTTCATCTGTTTGTGTCCTCTCTTATTCATTGCAGGTGTTTAGTTTTCCTTGAGGTCCCTTACATTCTAATGAGTTGTATTCCTAGGTATTTTATCAGCAATTGTGAATGGCAGTTGTTCTTGATTCTCTTTAAGTGTATTGTTGGTGTATAGGAATGCTGTGATTTTTCACATTGATTTTATATCCTGAGACTTTACTGAATTTGCTTATCAGTTTCACATTTTGGGCTGAGGTGATTCTTCTGGGATACTATCCTGTCTTCTGCAAATAGAGACAATTTGGCTTCCACCTTTCTATTTGAATACCCTTTAGACTTTTCTTGCCTGATTGCTCTGGCTGAACTTCCAGTACTATGTTGAATAGAAAGGTGAGAGACATCCTTGTCTAGTGCATTCAGGGAATGCTTCCAGTTTTGCCATTAAGTATGATGGCTGTTGGTTTTCGTAAATAGCTTTTATTACTTTGAGATATATATTCCAACAATACAAGTTTATTGAGGTTTTTAGCATAAGGGCTGTTGAATTTGTCAAATGCCTTCTCTGCGTCAATTGAGATAATCATGTGTTTTTGTTTTGCTTCTGTTTATGTGGTGAATTACATTTATAGACTTGATATGTTGAACATTCTTGCAGATGAATCTATTTGATCATGATGGATAAGTTTTTAATGCTGTTGCCTGTTTGCCACATTATTGAAGATGCATCTATGTTCATCATGGATATTGGCCTGAAGTTTCTTTTCTTGTTGAGTCTCTGCCAGGTTTTGGTATCAGGATGATGTGGTCTCATAAAATGATTTGAAGGGTTCCTTTTGGATTATTTGGAATAGTTTCAGAAGGAAGGTACCAGATCCTCTTTGTGTGTCTGGTAGAATTCAGCTGTGAACTCATCTGGACCTGGGCTTTTTGTGTGGTAGGCTGAATTGTGGCCTCAACTGACCTTGGTCTCTTCATAGTTTATTCCTCCTGGTTTAGGCTTGGAGGACACAGGCATAGATTTATCATTTCTTCCTGATTTACTAGTTTGTGTGCATAGAGTTGTTTGTAGTATTCTCTGATGATGGTTTGAATTTCTGTGGAATCTGTGGTGATATCCCTTTATCGTTTTTTATTGCATCTATTTGGTTTTCTCTCTTTTCTTTTTATCAGTCTGGCTAGTGGTGTCTATTTTGATCTTTTCAAAAAAAACCAGCTCTTAGATTTATTGATTTTTTGAAGGTTTTCTTGTCTCTATCTCTTCAGTTCTGCTCTGATCTTAGTTATTCTTGTCTTGGCTAGGTTTTGCTTTTTGATCTTGCTCCTCAGCTCTTTCAATTTTGATGATAGGGTGTCAATTTTGATCTCTCACTCTTCTCATAGGGCACTTATTTCTATATATTTCCTCTACAGACTGCTTTAAATGTGTCCCAGAGATTCTGGTGTTGTGTCTTCATTCTGTTGGTTTCAAAGAACTTCTTTATTTCTGCCTTCATTTCATTGTTTATCAATCAACATTCAAGAGCCTTCAGTTTCCATGAAGCTGTGCGGTCTGAGTTATTTTTCTGAATTCTGAGTTTTAACTTGATTGCACTATGGTCTGAGACTGTTTGTTATGATTTCCGTTGTTTGCATTTGCTGAGTGCTTTACTTTAATTATGTGGTCAATTTTGGAGTAGGTGTGATGTGGTGCTGAGAAAAATGTATATTCTGTGGATTTGTGGAGAGTTCTGTAAATGTCTATCAGGTTTGCTTGTTCCAGGTCTGTGTTCAAGTCCTGGATATCCTGTTAATTTTCTGTCTGGTTGATCTGTCTGCTATTGACAGTGGAGTGTTAAGTCTCCCACTATTATTGTGTGAGTCTAAGTCTCTTTGTAAGTCATTAAGAACTTGCCTTATATATCTGTGCTCCTACATTGGGTCCATATATATTTAGAATTATTCTTCTTGTTGTATGATCCTTTTACCATTATGTAATGATTTGTCCCTTTATCTTTGTTGCTTTAAAGTCTATTTTATCAGAGATGAGAATTGCAACTCCTGCTTTTTGGTCTCCATTTGCTTTAAATCTTCCTCCATCCTTTTATTTTGAGCCTTGTATCTTGCTGTGAGGTGGGTTTCTGGATCAACACACCAATGGGTTTTGTTTTATCATTTGCCAGTCTGTGTCTTTTTATTGGTGCATTTAGCCCATTTACATTCAGGTTAATATTGTTATGTGTGAATTTGATACTGCCATTTGATGCTAGCTGGCTGTTTGCCGTTGGTTCATGTACATTCTTCATTTGTTGATGGTCTTTAGCATTTGGTATGCTTTTAGGATGGCTGGTACTGGTTGTTTCTTTCTATGTGTAGTGCCTTTTTCAGGAGGTCTTGTAAAGCCGGCCTAGTGGTGACAAAATCTCTGAGTACTTGCTTGTTCGTGAAGTATTTTATTTTTCCTTCACTTATGAAGCTCTGTTTGGCTGGATATGAAATTCTGGGTTAAAAGCTCTTTTCTTTAAGGATGTTGAATATTGGCCCCCACTCTCTTCTGGTGTGTAGGGTCTCTGCCGAGAGATCTGCTGTGAGTCTGATGGGCTTCCCTTTGTGGGTGACCCGACCTTTCTCTCTGGCTGCCCTTAGTATTTTCTCCTTCATTTAAACCCAGGTGAATCTGACGATTATGTGCCTTGGGGTTGCATTTTTTGCGGAGTATCTTTGTGGTGTTCTCTGTATTTTCTGGAGTTGAGTATTCACCTTTCTTGCTATGTTGGGGAAATTTTCCTGGATAATATCCTGAAGTGTGTTTTCCAGCTTGGATTCATTCTCTTCATCACATTCTGGTACACCTATCAAAAGTAGGTTGGGTCTCTTCACAGTCCCACATTTTTTGGAGATTTTGTTCATTCCTTTTTGTGCTTTTTTCTTTAATCTTGGTTTCTCGTTTTATTTCATTGAGTTGATCTTCGACTTTTGATATCCTTTCTTCTGCTTGGTCAATTCGGCTGTTGAAACTTGTGCATGCTTCACTAAGTTCTCGTGTTGTGTTTTTCAGCTCCTTCAATTCATTCATATTCCTCTCTAAGTTGTCCATTCTTGTTATCATTTCCTCGAATCTTTTTTCAAGGTTCTTAGTTTCTTTGCACTGATTTAGAACATGTTCTTTTAGCTCCCTGAAGTTTCTTATTATCCACTTTCTGAAGTCTGATTCCGTCATTTGATCACACTCATTCCCGTCCAGCTTTGTTCCTTTGCTGGTGAGGAGTTTTGGTCCTTTATAGGAGGTGAGGTGTTTTGGTTTCAGGTGTTTTCCTCCTTTTTTGGTGGTTTCTTCCCATCTTTTTGGATTTATCCACGTGTCGTTTTAGTCGTTTCTGATTTTTCAATTGGGTCTCTGAGTGGACTTCAGATTGTTGATGATCAGTTATTTCTGTTACTTAGCTTTCTTTCTAATGGTCTAGCCCGTCTGCTGTACGAGTGCTGAGGTCCACTCCAGGCCCTGCTTGTCTGGGGTACACCTGTAGCAGCTGCAGAACAGTGTGGGATGCTACCAGTTTTTTCTTCTAGTATCTTTGTTCCAGAATAATGACCACCAAATGTCACTCTGATTAGTCCTTTTTGGGGGAGACTCTTTGGATATACAGGGTTCAGGGAGCTGCTTGAAAAGACGGTATGTTCTTTATAGGAGCTACAGTGCTGAGCTGTGAGCTCCATTGTTCATTCAAGGATGTTGGGAGGATATGTTTATGTCTGCTGCAACAAAACTCATAAAACCTCCCCCCTTTTTTTTCCTTAGATGCTCTGTCTCAGGGAGTTGGGGCTTTCTTTATGAGTATCTGTTGCACATTCCTGCCCCGCTAAGTGGCAGTCTATTCACTATTTGCCTGCCAGGGCTCCACCCTGCTAGCGCGGGTCCGCCCTGCTGCCTAGGGCTCTGTTTTTCTGTGGTTTGCTCCGCCCTCTTGGTGGAGTCTCTCTGTTGGCAGGTTGCCTCGGCAATGGCATGCTGTGTCACCCCTGGGTGGTACTTCAGTAGGGGCAGATTGTCCCCTTAGTTTGGACACCCCTCCCCCACCGGGCTACACAGTCCTAGATGCCAGCAGCAAAATTTTCAACCCCGAGCGCCTCTTGTCGCCACACTGCTTGTCCCCATGAGGGTGGTACCCGCGGAGCTCGATCACTCAGCTCCCTGCCTCAGAGTCCGTCCTCTCACTCTCTTTCTTCCTTTCCCCAAACTGAATGGTAGACTCTCTCACTGGCGCCCCAGTAGCCTGCTGATAGGGCACTGGGATGCGTGCAATCTCCCATGCCGCTGTCCACTGCACTGGCTCAGATCACGTTTCCCAGGAATATCCTGTTCTGGCTCATTGTCCAAGTCCCGTTCAATCAGATGGACATGCCAATCTGCCCTTCCAAATCTCAAGTTGCTGGTTTAACAGGGCTCCCAGACCAGTGAGTTTTGTGCCATGTGCCACTGCACTGTGGTGCCAGCCCAGCCCAACCGGTCGAACGAGCTGGCTGCACCAGTATCCTGTGTCTCTCCCACACCTGGGACTTTCAATGTTCTGTGGGCAAGAAAGGACCTTCTGAGTATGCGGCTAAAACTCATCCTCTGCACATTCACTGAGAGCTGCAATCCTAAGTCGCCTCTAGGACGCCATCTTGCGATAATCCTCAGGCCTGTTTTATTCACTGAGGCTCAGAATATGTGTCTCCATGAAATAGACTCCTGACTACACCTCATTATTCAGTGACACTCCGAGCTAGAGGCCACATGAAAGAGTCTCCTGACTCTTCCACAGGTGCGCATTATTTAGTGAGACTCTGAAGGAGGGGATAAAGGTAAATCCTGACTCTGTTCCGAGGTGTTTATACTTAGTGAGGCTCTCAACGAGCGGACATAGGAAAGAGACTTCTGACTATTCCTCAGGTGTGCATTATTTAGTGATTCTCTGAATGAGTGGCCATAAAAAATAGACTCCAGACTCTATCACAAGTGCATAATACTCAGTGAGGCTGTGAAAGAGGGGCAATAAGAAACAGACTTCTAATTACTCCACATGTGCATTATTCACTGGTTGTCTGAAAGAGTAACCGTATGACACAGACACCACATTGTTATCCATGTGTGCATTAATCAAACAGGTTCCCTTTGTGCATCCATACCAAATAGACTCCTGACACTGCCCAAGGTGTGTATTACTCAGTGATACACAAAACTAGAGCACATACGAAATAGACTCCCAACTGTCATTCAGGTGTGTATCATTCTGGAAGGCACTTAATTTGTGGCTATCTTAAACAGCATCCGGATTACTTTATAAAAAGTCATTATTTACTGAAACTTTGAATGATAGACGATAAAAAATAGACACCTGGCTATTGCTTCATAGTGAGTTATTCAACAAGGTTCTCAATGAGTGGTAGTTTCAAACAGAATCCTGAGGATTCCTCAGATGCATATTACTCAGTGAGGCACAAAATGAGTGGATGTATAAAAGCTGCTCGACTATTACCCTGGTGTGCATTAATCACTGAGGCTCTCAATTAGTGGCTATTTGAAGTACACTCTTCACTCTTTCCCAGGTGTGTAGTATTGAATGAGACTCTGACTAAGTGGGTATAAAAAAAAGAGACTCAGATGTATTTCCCAGGTTTTCATTATGTACAGAGACACAGAAGGCGTAGCTATTTGAAGTTGATCCTTGACAATTCTTGAGGGGAGTGTTCTTCACAGAGGCCCTGAACGAGTGGCCATGTGAAAGAGATTCCTGACTTATTAGATACACATACTATTCACTAAAACACTGAAAGAGTGGCCTTATGAAATAGAACACATTTTACTCCGCAGGTGTGCGTTACTTTTGGATACTCCAAAGAAATCACCATTTGAAAGAGACTAGTGATTATGCCCCACATGTGCAGTACTCGAAAAGGTTCTGTATGAGTGTCTATATCAAAAAGACTCCTGACTCTGGCAGGTGTGTGTATCATCCACAAAGCTGCTTAATTTGGGGCTACCTTAAATCGGGTCCTGACTACTCCACAGATGTTTATTACACACTGAAGTTCTGAATGAGAGGCCACATGAAATAGACTCCTTATTATTGCCCCATTGTACATTATTCGGTAATGCTGTGATTGGGTGGCCATATGACTTGGACTCTGATTATTCCCCAGGTGTGTATTCTTCAGTGAGATTCTGAACGAGTGACCACATAACATAAACTCCTGACTCTATCCTCTTGACTAATTTTTAGTTCTGCATTGGTCACTGAGTCGCTGGGTCATATCAAAGGGTCTCCAGATTATTTTTTAGTTGTGCATTATTCCGTGAGTCTCTGAATAAGTGGCTATATATCATAGAATCCTGAGTATTTTCCAGATATATATGATTCTTCACTGATGTCCTGAATCAGTGGCCATGGGAAGTAAACTCCTGACGTTTCCATAGGTTTGTATTATTCTGTGAAGCTCTGAATGTGTGACCATAAAATAGAGACTCCTGAATACTCCTCAGGCATGCGTTTTAACGTTCGTATCTAAATGAGTGGTTATATGAAATAGAATCCTGACTTTTCCCAAGGCGTATGTTACTCAGCTATGTTCTGAATATGTGGCTGTATGCAACAGGATTCTGACTACAATACAGGTGTTTCCTATTCAATGAAGCTCTGAAATTGATGCCACATGTAATACATTCCTGATTATTTCCCAGGTTTGTATTATTCACTGAGGCTCTGAAACTCTTTGGCCATATAAAATTGTATTCTGGGATCATTAAGTACTCTTTAGAGGACTCACAAGATGGCGTCGTAGATGCGACTCAGGATTGCAGCTTTCAGTGAAGCTGCAGAGGGCAACATTCTGAAACAAAGACAGCAGAAGAAGAAACTGGTATCATCCCTCACTGTTCTGCAGCTGCTAAAGGTATACCCCAGACAAGCAGGGCCTGGAGTGGACCTCAGCACTCATACAGCAGAGGGGCTAGACCATTAGAAGAAAAACTAAGTAACAGAAATAATTCATCATCAACAATCTCAGCATCCAAACAGAGACCCAATTTGAAAATCATCAACTACTAAGACGACAGGCGGATAAATTCATAAAGATGGGAAGAAACCAGCACAAAAAGAAGAAAAACACCCGAAACCAAAACATCTAACCACCTAAAAAGGACCAAAACTCCTTAGCAGCAAGGGAACAAAGCTGGACGGAGAACGAGTGTGATGAAATGCCGGAATTAGACTTCAGAAAGTGGATAATGAGAAACTTCAGCGATCTAAAAGAACATGTTCTAAATCACTTCAAAGAAACTAAGAATCTTGAAAAAAGATTTGAGAAAAGATTCGAGGAATTGATTACAAGAATGGACAACTTAAAGAGGAATATAAATGAAATGAAGGAGCTGAAAAACACAACACGAGAAATTCGTGAAACATGCACAAGTTTCAACAGCCGAATTCACCAAGCAGAAAAAAGAATATCAGAAGTTGAAGATCAACTCAATTTAATAAAACGAGAAACCAAGATTAAAGAAAAAAGCACAAAAAGGAATGAACAAAATCTCCAAAAAATGTGGGACTGTGTGAAGAGACCCAACCTACGTTTGATAGGTGTACCAGAATGTGATGAAGAGAATGAATCTAAGCTGGAAAACACTCTTCAGGATATTATACAGGAAAATTTCCCCAACCTAGCAAGACAGGTCAATACTCAACTCCAGGAAATATAGAGAACACCACAAAGATACTCCACAAAAAGAGCAACCCTAAGGCACATAATCGTCAGATTCACCAGGGTTGAAATGAAGGAAAAAATACTAAGGGCAGCCAGAGAGAAAGGTCGGGTCACCCACAAAGGGAAGCCCATCAGACTCATAGCAGATCTCTTGGCAGAGACCCTACATGCCAGAAGAGAGTGAGGGCCAACATTCAAAATTTTCAAAGAAAACGACTTTAAACCCAGAATTTCATATCCAGCCAAACTGAGATTCATAAGTGAAGGAAAAATAAAATTCTTTGTGAACAAGCAAGTACTCAAAGATTTTGTCACCACTAGGCCTGCTTTACAAGAGCTCCTGAAAGAGGCACTACACATAGAAAGAAACAACCAGTACCAGCCATCCTAAAAGCATACCAAATGCTAAAGATCATCAAGAAAATGAAGAATGTACATGAACCAAGGGGCAAAACAGCCAGCTAGCATCAAAATGGCAGTTTCAAATTCACACATAACAATATTAACCCTAAATGTAAATGGGCTAAATGCACCCATCAAAAGACACAGACTGGCAAATTGGATAAAAACCAAAACCCATCGGTGTGCTGTATCCAGAAACCCACCTCACATGCAAAGATACACAAAGGCTCAAAATAAAGGATGGAGGAAGATTTACCAAGCAAATGGAGAGCAAAAAACAACAGGATTTGCAATTCTTGTCTCTGATAAAACAGACTTTAAAGCAACAAAGATAAAAAGGGACAAAAAGGTCATTACATAATGGTAAAAGAATTTATACAACAAGAAGAGCTAACGATTCTAAATATATATGGACCCAATGTAGGAGCACCCAGAGATATAAGGCAAGTTCTTAATGACTTACAAGAGACTTAGATTTCCAGAGAATAATAATGGGAGACTTTAACACTCCACTGTCAATAGCAGACAGATCAACCAGACAGAAAATTAATGAGGATATCCAGGACTTGAACTCAGACCTGGAACAAGCAAACCTGATAGACATTTACAGAACTCTCCACCCCAAATCCCCAGAATATACATTCCTCTCAGCACCACATCACACCTACTCCAAAATTGACCACCTAATTGGAAGGAAAGCACTCCTCAGCAAATGCAGAACAACTGAAATCATAACAAACAGTCTCTCAGACCATAGTCCAATCAAGTTGGAACTCAGAATTCAGAAAATAACACAGAACCACACAGCTTCATGGAAACTGAACAACTGGCTCTTGAATATTGATTGGCTAAACAAGAGGGCAGAAATAAAGAAGTTCTTTGAAACCAACGAGAATGAAGACACAACGTACCAGAATCTCTGGGAAACATTCAATGCAGTCTGTAGAGGAAAATATATAGCAGTAAGTGCCCACATGTGAAAAGTGGAGAGATCCAAAATTGACACCCTATTGTCAAAATTGAAAGAGGTAAAGGAACAAGATCAAAACAGCTCAAAACATAGCCGAAGACAATAAATAAATAAGATCAAAGCAGAACTGAAGGAGATAGAGCCAAAAAAAAAAACACTTCAAAAAATCAATAAATCTAAGAGCTGGATTTTCGAAAAGATCAACAAAACAGACAGACCACTAGCCAGACTGATAAAAAGAAAAGAGAACAACCAAATAGATGCAATAAAAAAGCGATAAAGGAAATCACCACAGATTCCACAGAAATTCAAACCATCATCAGAGAATACTACAAACAACTCTATGCACATAAACTAGTAAATAATGAAGAAATGGATAAATTCCTGGACGCCTGTGTCCTCCCAAGCCTAAACCAGGAGGAAGCCAAAGCTATGAATAGACCAATAACAAGGTCTGAATTTGAGGCAGCAATTAGAGCCTACCACACAAAAAAGCCCAGGTCAGATGGGTTCACAGCTGAATTCTACCAGACACACAAAGAGGATCTGGTACCATTCCTTCTGAAACTATTCCAAATAATCCAAAAGAGGAACCCTTCCCAAATCATTTATGAGACCAACATCATCCTGATACCAAAACCTGGCAGAGACTCAACAAGAAAAAGAAAACTTCAGGCCAATATCCATGATGAACATAGATGCAAAAATCTTCAATAAAATACTGGCAAACCGATTGCAACAGCACATTAAAAACTTATCCATCATGATCAAGTAGGATTCATCCCAGGGATGCAAGGCTGGTTCAGCTTACATAAAGTCTATAAATGTAATTCACCACATAAACAGAAGTAAAAACAAAACCACATGATTATCTCAATTGATGCAGAGAAGGCATTTGACAAAATTCAACAGCCCTTTATGCTAAAACCCTCAATAAACTTGGTATTGATGGAACATATCTCAAAGTAATAAAAGCTATTTATTACAAACCAACAGCCAATATCATACTTAATGGGCAAAACTGGAAGCATTCCTTTGAAATCCGGCACTGACAAGGATGCCTCTCTCACCACTCCTATTCAACATAGTACTGGAAGTTCTAGCCAGAGCAATCAGGCAAGAAAAAGAAATAAAGGGTATTCAAATAGGAAAGGTGGAAGCCAAATTGTCTCTATTTGCAGAGACATGATAGTATACCTAGAAGACCCCATCACCTCAGCCCAAAAGCTCCTGCAACTGATAAGCAACTTCAGCAAAGTCTCAGGATATAAAATCAATGTTCAAAATCACAAGCATTCCTATACACCAATAACAGACTTAAAGAGAACCAAATCAAGAACGAACTGCCATTCACAATTGCTACAAAGAAAATAAAATACCTAGGAATACAACTCACAAGGAATGTAAGGGACCTCTTTAAGGAAAACTACAAACCACTGCTCAATGAAATAAGAGGACACAAACAGATGGAGAAACATTCCATGTTCGTGGTTAGGAAGAATCAATATCATGAAAATGGCTATACTGCACAAAGTAATTTACACAATCAATGCTATCCCCATCAAACTACCATTGAATTTCTTCACAGAACTGGAAAAACCACCATGAATTTCATATGGAACCAAAAAAGAGCCCGCATAGCCAAGTCAATTCTAAGCAAAAAGAACACAGCGGGAGGCATCACACTACCAGACTTCAAACTATACTACAAGGCTACAGTAATCAAAACAGCATGGTACTGGTACCAAAACAGAGATATAGACCAATGGAACAGAACAGAAGCATTGAGGCAACACAACATATCTACAACCATATTATCTTTGATAAACCAGACAAAACAAGCAATGGGGAAAGGATTCCCTATTTAATAAATGGTGTTGGGAAAACTGGCTAGCCATGTGCAGAAAGCAGAAACTGGACCCCTTCCTGACACCTTACACTAAAATTAACTCCAGATGGATTAAAGACTTAAACGTAAGACCTGACACCATAAAAACCCTAGAAGAAAATCTAGGCAAAACCATTCAGGACATAGGGTAGGCAAGGACTTCATGAATAAAACACCAAAAGCATTGGCAACAAAAGCCAAAATAGACAAATGGGACCTAATCAAACTCCACAGCTTCTGCAGCAAAAGAAACAGTCACTAGAGTGAATCGGCAACCATCAGAATGGGAAAAAATCTTTGCAGTTTACATCTGACAAAGGGCTGATATCCAGAATTTACAAAGAACTCAAACAGATTTACAGGAAAAAACAAACAAGCCCATTCAAAAATGGGCAAAGGATATGAACAGACACTTTACAAAAGAAGACATACATGAGGCCAACAAACATATGAAAAATGCTCATCATCACTGGTCATTAGAGATGCAAATCAAAACCACATTGAGATACCATCTCACGCCAGTTAGAATGGCGATCATTAAAAATCTGGAGACAGCAGATGCTGGAGGATGTGGAGAAATAGGAACACTCTTACACTGTTGGTGGGAGTGTAAATTAGTTCAACCATTGTGGAAGACAGTGTGGCGATTCCTCAGGGACCTAGAAATAGAAATTCCATTTGACCCAGCAATCCCATTACTGGGTATATATCAAGGACTATAAATCGTTCTACTATAAGGACACATGCACACGAATGTTCATTGCAGCACTGTTTACAATAGCAAAGACCTGGAACCAACCCAAATGCCCACGATGATAGACTGGACTGGGAAAATGTGGCACATATACACCATGGAATATTATGCAGCAATCAAAAATGATGAGTTTGTGTCCTTTGTAAGGACATGGATGAATCTGGAGAACATCATTCTCAACAAACTGACACAAGAACAGAAAAAGAAATACGCATATACTCACTCATAGGTGGGTGAGAAAAATGAGAACACATGGACACAGAGAGGTCTACTATACACTGGGGTCTATTGGGGGAATGGGGAGAGGGGGATGGGAGGAATAGCCTGGGGATGAATGCCAGTGAAGGGAGGAAGGCAGCAAAACACACTGCCATGTGTGTACCTATGCAACTATCTTGCACGTTCTGCACATGTACCCCCAAACCTATAATGCAAAAAAAAACTAAAAAAAAATGGGCAAAGTTTATGAACAGACACTTTACAAAAGAAGACATACATGAGGCCAACAAACATATGAAAAAATGCTCATCATCCCTGGTCGTTAGAGAGATGCAAACCAAAACCACATTGAGATACAATCTCACGCCAGTTAGAATGGCAATCATTAAAAAATCTGGAGACAGCAGATGCTGGAGAGGATGTGGAGAAATAGGAACACTCTTACACTGTTGGTGGGAGTGTAAATTAGTTCAACCATTGTGGAAGACAGTGTGGCGATTCCTCAGGGACCTAGAAATAGAAATTCCATTTGACCCAGCAATCCCATTACTGGGTATCTATCCAAAGGACTATAAATCGTTCTACTATAAGGACACATGCAGACGAATGTTCATTGCAGCACTGTTTACAATAGCAAAGACCTGGAACCATCCCCAATGCCCAACGATGATAGACTGGACTGGGAAAATGTGGCACATATACACCATGGAATATTATTCATCAATCAAAAATTATGAGTTTGTGTCCTTTGTAAGGACATGGATGAATCTGCAGAACATCATTCTCAGCAAACTGACACAAGAACAGAAAAAGAAATACCGCATATACTCACTCATAGGTGAGAAAAATGAGAACACATGGACACAGAGGCGGTCTACTATACACTGGGGTCTATTGGGGGAATGGGGAGGGACACCAGGGGGCGGGAGGATAGCCTGGGGATGAATGACAAGTGTGGGTGAAGTGGAGGAAGGCAGCAAAACACACTGCCACATGTGTACCTGTGCAACTATCTTGCACGTTCTGCACATGTACCCCAAAGCTTATAATGCAATAAAAATTAAAAAAGAAATGAATGGCGATCATTAAAAAATCTGGAGACAACAGATGCTGGAGAGGATGTGGAGAAATAGGAACACTCTTACACTGTTGGTGCGAGTGTAAATTAGTTCAACCATTGTGGAAGACAGTGTGGAGATTCCTCAGGGACCTAGAAATAGAAATTTCATTTGACCCAGCAATTCCATTACTGGATATATATCCAAAAAACTATAAATCGTTCTACTATAAGGACACATGCACATGAATGTTCATTGCAGCAGTGTTTACAATAGCAAAGAACTGGAACCAACCCAAATGCCCAAAGATGATAGACTGGACTGGGAAAATGTGGCACATATACACCATGGAATATTATGCAGCAATCAAAAATGATGAGTTTGTGTCCTTTGTAAGGACATGGATGACTCTGCAGAACATCATTCTCAGCAAACTGACACAAGAACAGAAAAAGAAATACCGCATATACTCACTCATAGGTGGGTGAGAAAAATGAGAACACATGGACACAGAGAGGTGGTCTACTATACACTGGGGTCTATTGGGGTAAATCGGGAAGGGACAGCGGGGGGGGCTAGGGAGGTGTAGCCTGGGGATGAATACCATGTGTGGGTGAAGGGGAGGAAGGTAGCAAAACACACTGCCATGTGTGTACCTATGCAACCATCTTTCACGTTCTGAACATGTACCCCAAAACCTATAATGCAATAAAAATTAAAAAAAAAAACTCTAGAGACAACAGATGCTGGAGAGGATGTGGAGAAATAGGAACACTCTTACACTTTTGGTGGGAGTGTACATTAGTTCACCCATTGTGGAAGACAGTGTGGCGATTCCTCAAGGACCTACAAATAGAAATTCCATTTGACCCAGCAATCCCTTTACTGGGTATATATCCAAAGGACAATAAATCGTTCTACTATAAGGACACATGCACAAGAATGTTCACTGCAGCACTGTTTACAATAGCAAAGACTTGGAACCAACCGAAATGCCCATCAATAATAGACTGGACTGGAAAAATGTGGCACATATACACCATGGAATATTATGCAGCAATCAAAAATGATGAGTTTGTGTTTTTTGTAAGGACGTGGATGAATCTAGAGAACTTCATTCTCAGCAAACTAACACAAGAACAGAAAAGAAAATACCGCATATTCTCACTCATAGGCGGGTGAGAAAAATGAGAACACATGCACACAGGAAGGGGTCTACTACACACAGGTGTCTATTGGGGGTAATGTGGGAGGGACAGCAGGGGGGTAGCCTTGGAGGGATAGCCTGGGGAGAAATGCCAAGTGTGTTTGAAGGGGATGAAGGCAGTTAAACACACTTCCATGTGTGTACCTATGCAACTATCTTGCACGTTCTGCACATGTACCCCAAAACCTAAAATGCAATAAAAATTTAAAATTTTTAAAAAAGAAAAGCAATAGGCAAAACAAACATGTTAAAAAAATTGTATTCTGACTATTCCACAGGAGTGTATTATAGGCTCTTACTCTAAATACTTGGGCATATAGAGTAGACTAGTGACTATTCCAAAGTTTCGTATTACTCACTCAGGCTTTGCTTTTCGTGGCCATATAAAACAGACTAGTGTCTATTCCACACGTGTGCATTATTCCCTGAGGCTGTAAATGAGAAGCTGTATAAAGTAGACTCCTAACACTTCCCCAGGTGTGCATTACTCAGTGAGGCTCTTTCTGTGTGACCATATGAAACAGGATGCTGTCTATCTTAAATATTTGTGTTATTTAGTAAATCTCTGAATAAGTGTCTATATGAAATAGACTGCTGAGTACTTTACATTTGTGCATTTTTCACTGAGGTTATGAGTCAGTGGACATACATAATGAAATCCTGACTAATCCACACGTGCATATTATCTACTTAGGCTATGAATGTGTGTCCTAATATAACAAACTCCTGGCTACTCCACGGGTGTACATTATTTACTGAGGCTCTGAATGAATGTCCATGGAAAATAGACTCCCAATTATTCTCCAGGTGTGTATTATTCAGTGAGGCTCAGAAGATGTGGCCATATTAATTAGATTCATTACTATAGCAAGGGCCTGTCTTATTCACAGAGGCTCTGAATATGTGTCTCCATGAAATAGACTCCTGACTACACCACATTATTCAGTGACACTCGAGTTAGAGGCCACATGAAAGAGTCTCCTGACTATTCCACAGGTGCATTATTTAGCGAGACTCTGAATGAGGGGATAAAGGTAAATCCTGACTCTTTCCCCAGGTGTTTACACTCAGTGAGGCTCTTAACGAGTGGCCATAGGAAAGAGACTTCTGACTATTCCGCAGGTGTGCATTATTTAGTGATTCTCTGAATGAGTGGCCATAAAAATAGACTCCAGACTCTATCACAAGTGCATAATACTCAGTGAGGCTGTGAAAGAGGGGCCATAGGAAACAGACTTCTAATTACTCCACATGTGCATTATTCACTGTTTGTCTGAAGGAGTAGCGTATGACACAGACTCCTCATTGTTATCCATGTGTGCATTAATCAAACAGGTTCTTTGAGCATCCATACCAAATAGACTCCTGACACTGCCCCAGGTGTGTATTACTCAGTGATACACAAAACTAGAGTTCATATGAAATAGACTCCCACTGTCACCCAGGTGTGTATCATTCAGAAGGCACTTAATTCGTGGCTATCTTAAACAGCGTCCTGATTACTCCATAGAAGGTCATTATTCACTGAAACTTTGAATGATAGACCATATAAAATAGACACCTGACTATTGCTCCATTGTGAATTATTCAACAAGGTTCTCAATGAGTGGTAGTACCAAATAGAATCCTGAGGATTCCTCAGGTGTATATCACTCAGTGAGGCACAAAATGAGTGTGTATAAAAGCTGCTCGACTATTACCCTGGTGTGCATTATTCACTGAGGCTCTAAATGAGTGGCTACATGAGGTAGACTCTTCACTATTCTCCAGGTGTGTATTATTGAATGAGACTCTGACTAAGTGGGCATAAAAGAAAAAAGAGACTCAGGTGTATCGCCCAAGTGTTCATTTTATACACAGATTCTGAACTTGTAGCCATTTGAAGTAGACCCTTGACTATTCTTGAGGGGAGTGTTCTTCACAGAGGCCCTGAACGGGTGGCCATGGGAAAGAGATTCCTGACTTATCAGATATACATACTATTCACTAAAACACTGAAAGAGTGACCTAATGAAATAGAACCCATTTTACACGACAGGTGTGCCTTACTTTTGGATTCTCCAATGGAATCACTATATGAAGGAGACTAGTGATTATTCCCCACATGTGCAGTACTCGAAAAGGTTCTGTATGAGTGTCTATATCAAATAGTCTCCTGACTCTGACACGTGTGTATCATCCACGGAGCTGCTTAATTTGGGGCTATCTTAAATCAGGTCCTGACTACTCCACAGCTGTTTATTATGCACTGAAGCTCTGAATGAGAGGCCACATGAAATAGACTTTTTACTATTGCCCCATTGTGCTTTATTCGGTAATGCTGTGATTGGGTGGCCATATGATTTGGACTCTGACTATTCCAGGTGTGTATTCTTCAGTGAGATTCTGAAAGAGTGACCACATAACATAAACTCCTGACTCTATCCTCTAGACTATTTTCCAGTTCTGCATTGGCCACTGAGTCGCTGGGTGTAAGGTCATATCAAAGAGTCTCCAGACTATTCCTTAGGTGTGCATTATTCCGTGAGTCTCTGGATAAGTGGCTATATATCATAGAATCCTGAGTATTTTCCAGATTTATATGATTCTTCACTGAGGTCCTGAATCAGTGGCCATGGGAAGTACACTCCTGGCGTTTCCATAGGTCTGTATTTTTCTGTGAAGCTCTGAATGAGTGGCCAAAAATAGAGACTCCTGAATACTCCCCAGGCGTGCGTTTTTACATTTGCCTCTAAATGAGTGGCTATACGAAATAGAATCCTGACTTTTCCCATAACGTATATTACTCTGTTAGGCTCTGAATATGTGGCTGTATGAAACAGGATTCTGACTACAATACAGGGTTTCACTATTCAATGAAGCTCTGAATTTGATGTCTCATGTAATAGCGTCCTGAGTATTTCCCAGTTATGTATTATTCACTGAGGCTCTGAAATTTTTGGCCATATAAAATTGTTTTCTGACTAGTCCACAGGTGTGTATTATTGACTCTGACTCTAAATACTTGGGCATATGAAGTAGACTGGTGACTATTCCAAAGTTGCATATTACTCACTCAGACTTTGCTTTTCGTGGCCATATAAAATAGACTACTGTCTATTGCACACGTTTGCATTATTCCCTGTGGCTGTAAATGAGAGGCTGTATAAAGTAGATTCCTAACACTTCCCCAGGTGGGCATTACTCATTGAGGCTTTTTCTGTGTGACCATATGAAACAGGATGCTGTTTATCTTAAATATTGGTGTTATCCAGTGAATCTCTGAATCAGTGTCTATATGAAAGAGACTGCTGAGTACTTAACATTTGTGCAATTTTCACTGAGGATACGAGTCAGTGGCCATACAAAATGAAATTCTGACTAATCCACACGTGCATATTATCCACTGAGGCTATGAATGTGTGTCCTAATATAACAGACTCCTGGCTACTCCACGGGTGTACATTATTTACCGAGGCTCTGAATGAAGGTCCATGGAAAATAGACTCCCAATTATTCGCCAGGTGTGTATTATTCAGTGAGGCTCAGAAGATGTGGCCATATTAATTAGATTTCTTACTATAGCATGGCTCTGTCTTATTCACCGAGGTTCTAAATATATGTCTCAATGAAATAGACTCCTGACTACACCACATTATTCAGTGACACTCCGAATTAGAGGCCACATGAAAGAGTCTCCTGAGTATTCCAAAGGTGCGCATTATTTAGCGAGAATCTGAATGAGGGATAAAAGTATATCCTGACTCTTTCCCCAGTTGTTTACACTTAGTGAGGCTCTTAACGAGTGGCCATAGGAAAGAGACTTCTGACTATTCAGCAGGTGTGCATTATTTAGTGATTCTCTGAATGAGTGGCCATAAAAAATAGACTCCAGACTCTATCATACATGCATAATACTCAGTGAGGCTGTAAAAGAGGAGCCATAGAAAACAGACTTCTAATTATTCCATGTGTGTTATCCACTCTTTGTCTGAAGGAGTAGCCATATGACACAGACTCCTCATTGTTATCCATGTGTGCATTAATCAAACAGGTTCCATTTGAGTGTCCATATAAAATAGACTCCTGACACTGCCCCAGGTGTGTATTATTCAGTGACACAAAACTAGAGTTTATATGAAATAGACTCTTGACTGTCACTCACGTGTGTAACATTCAGGAAGTCACTTAATTCGTGGCTATCTTAAACAGCGTCCTGATTACTCCATAGAAGGTCATTATTCACTGAAACTTTGAATGATAGACCATATAAAATAGACACCTGACTATTGCTCCATTGTGAATTATTCAGCAAGGTTCTCAACGATTGCTAGTATCAAATACAATCCTGAGGATTCCTCAGGTGAATATCACTTAGTGAGGCACAAAATGAGTGGCCGTATAAAAGCTGCTCGACTATTACCCTGGTCTGCATTATTCACTGCTGCTCTAAATGAGTGGCTACATGAGGTAGACCCTTCACTCTTTACCAGGTGTGTATTATTGAATGAGACTCTGACTAAGTGGGCATAAAGGAAAAAGAGACTCAGGTGTATTTTCCAGGTGTTCACTATGTACAGAGACTCTGAACGTATAGCCATTTGAAGTAGACCCTTGACTATTCTTGAGGGGAGTGTTCTTCACAGAGGCCCTGAATGGGTGGCCATGGCAAAGAGATTCCTGACTTATCAGATATACATACTAGTCACTAAAACACTGAAAGAGTGGCCTTACGAAATAGAACCCATTTTACTCCACAGGTGTCCGTTACTTTTGAATTCTCCAAACAAATGACCATATAAAGCAGACTAGTGATTCTTCCCCACATGTGCAGTACTCGAAAAGTTTCTGTATGAGTGTGTATATCAAATAGTCTCCTGACTCTGACACGTGTGTGTATCATTCACGGAGCTGCATAATTTGGAACTACCTTAAATCGGGTCCTGACTACTCCACAGCTGTTTATTATGCACTGAAGGTCTGAATGAGATGCCACATGAAATAGAGTCCTTACTATTGCCCCATTGTGCATTATTCGGTAATGCTGTGATTGGGTGGCCTCATGACTTGACTCGGATTATCCCCAGGTGTGTATTCTTCAGTGAGATTCTGACCGAGTGACCACATAACATAAACTCCTGACTCTATCCTCTTGACTATTTTCCAGTTCTGCATTTCTCACTGAGTCGGTGGGTGTAGGGTCATATCAAAGAGTCTCCAGACTATTCCTTAGGTGTGCACTATTCAGTGAGTCTCCAAATAAGTGGCTTTATATCATAGTATCCTGAGTATTTTCCAGATATATATGATTCTCCACTGAGGTCCTGAATAAGTGGCCATGGGAAGTACACTCCTGACATTTCCATAGGTCTGTATTATTCTGTGAAGCTCTGAATGTGTGGCCATAAAATAGAGACTCCTGAATACTCCTCAGGCATGCGTTTTTACATTCGCCTCTAAATGAGTGGCTATATGAAATAGAATCCTGACTTTTCCAAGGTGTATGTTACTCAGTTAGGCTCTGAATATGTGGCTGTATGAAACAGGATTCTGACTACAATACAGGTGTTTCCTATTCAATGAAGCTCTGAAATTGATGCCACATGTAATAGCGTCCTGAGTATTTCCCAGGTATGTATTATTCACTGAGGCTCTGAAACTCTTGGCCATATGAAATTGTTTTCTGACTAGTCCGCAGGCATGTATTATTGACTCTGATTCTAAATACTTTGGCATATGGAGTAGACTAGTGACTATTCCAAAGTTGCGTATTACTCACTCAGGCTTTGTTTTTCAAGGCCATATAAAATAGACTAGTGTCTATTCCACACGTGTGCATTATTCCCTGAGGCTGTAAATGAGAGGCTGTATAAAGTAGACTCCTAACACTTCCCCAGGTGTGCATTACTCAGTGAGTCTCTTTCTGTGTGACCATATGAAACAGGATGCTGTCTATCTTAAATATTTGTTTTATTCAGTGAATCTCTGAATGAGTGTCTACATGAAATAGACTGCTGAGTACTTTACATTTGTGCATTTATCACTGTGGTTACGATTAGGTGGCCATAGAAAATGGAATCCTGACTAATCCACACGTGCATATTATCCCCTGAGGCAATGAATGTGTGTCCTAATATAACAGACTCAGGGCTACTCCACGGGTGTACATTATTTACTGAGGCTCCGAATGAATGTCCATGGAAAATAGGCGCTCAATTATTCTCCAGGTGTGTATTATTTAGTGAAGCTCCAAAGATGTGGCCATATTAATTAGATTCCTTACTATAGCAAGGGCCTGCCTTATTCACCAAGGCTCTGTATATGTGTCTTAATGAAATAGACTCCTGACTACACCACATTATTCAGTTACACTCCGAGGTAGAGGCCACATGAAAGAGTCTCCTTACTATTCCACAGGGGCACATTATTTAGCACCACTCTGAATGAAAGGATAAAGGTAAATCCTGCCTCTTTTCGCAGGTGTTTACACTTAGTGAGGCTCTAAACGTGTGGCCATAGGAAAGAGACTTCTGACTATTCCACAGGTGTGCATTATTTAGTGGTTTTCTGAATGAGTGGCCATAAAATAGAGTTGAGACTCTATCACAAGTGCATAATACTCAGTGAGGCTGTGAAAGAGGGGCCATAGAAAAAAGACTTCTAATTCCTACACATGTGTATTATTCACTGTTTGTCTGAAGGAGTAGCTATATGACACAGACTCCTCATTGTTATCCATGTGTGCAGTAGTCAAACAGGTTCGGTTTGAGTGTCCATACCAAATAGACTCCTGACACTGACCCAGGTGTGTATTGCTCAGCGATACACAAAACTAGAGTTCATATGAAATAGAATCCTGACTGTCACCCAGGTGTGTATTATTCAGAAAGGCACTTAATTTGTGGCTATCTTAAACACCGTCCTGATTACTCCATAGAAGCTCATTATTCATTGAAACTTTGAATGATAGACCATATAAAATAGACACCTGACTATTGCTCCATTGTGAATTATTCAACAGGGTTTTCAACGAGTGGTAGTATCAAATAGAATCCTGAGGATTCCTCAGGTGTATATTACTCAGTGAGGCACATAATGAGTGTCCATATAAAAACTACTCGACTCTTACCCTGGTGTGCATTATTTATTGAGGCTCTAAATGAGTGGCTACATGTAGTAGACTCTTCACTCTTCCCCAGGTATGTATTATTGAATGAGACTTTGACTAAGTGGGCATAAAAAAAAAGAGACTCAGGTGTATTGCCAAGGTGTTTATTACGTACAGAGACTCTGAACGTGTAGCCATTTGAAGTAGACCCTTGACTATTCTTGACGGAGTGTTCATTCACAGAGCCCTGAACGAGGCCATGTGAAAGAGATTCCTGACTTATCAGATATACATATTATTCACTAAAACACTGAAAGAGTGGCCTTAAATAGAACCCATTTTACTCCACACAGGTGTGTTACTTTGATTCTCCAATCGAATCACCATATGAAACAGACTAGTGATTTTTCCCCACATGTGCAGTACTCGAAAAATTCTGTCTGAGTGTCTATATCAAGAACTAGATCTCCTGACTCTAACACGTGTGTGTATCATTCACGGACTGCTTAATTTGGGGCTACCTCCCCAACAACTCCCAGCTGTTTATTACACACTGAATCTCCTCTGAGAGTCCACATGAAATAGACTTTTACTATTGCCCCATTGTGCATTATTCGAGTAATGCTCTTATTGGGTATGACTTCTGTGACTCGTTTCCTCAGAATGTATTCTTCAGAGATTCTGAACGAGTGACCACATAACATAAACTCGTGACTCTATCCT
>JAKFGQ010000495.1:0-22301 GCA_021498475.1 Saguinus midas | reverse complement strand
TGATTGTCCTGCAATGCCCTTCAAGTAGCTGAAGTTGCAGGTGTCCACCACCACGTCCAGCTAACTTCTATTTTTATTTTTTGTACAACAAATCTTTCTTTATTTGATTTCCACAAAGCAGACACAAAAAATAATAATAATAATAATTACATAACGCTGCACCCTTTTGCTGGTCATTTTTGCACTGTGGTTGAGCCAGAATTCTGTGTAGCATCCCAATTTTAGTGTAGGTGCTGCCAAAGCGAGCACATGCCATACCCGCCTCAGCTTTTTATGTTTTTCTGTTTTTATGTTTTTTAAAGGGAGCAGGCTGTGCTGTGTCTTTGAGGCCAGTCTCGAACCTGTGACCTCATGATCTGCCTGCCTCAGCATTCTAAGTGCTGGGATTACAGGCCTGAGCAGCGGAGCCCAAACCAAATTGTGTTTTCATTTTAAAGATGGGGTTTCACCTTGTTGGTCAGGCGGGTCTCGAACTCGCAACTTCTCATGATTCACCGGCCTTGTTTTGAGGCACCTGGATGACAGTCTCCCGTGAGTCTCAGTGCCTGGCCAGCCGACTTTATTGTTAAAAAAAATCAGAGACTGTGCTGGCACTGTGACTCACACCAGCAATCTTAGCACTCTGGGAGGCCGAGGTGGGTGGGTCACCTGAGGTCACGAGTTCGAGGTCAGCCTGGGCATCCAGTTAAAAATCACCTCACATAAAAAGAAAAGAAAAGAAAAGAAAAGTAATCAGACAGATGAGTGTGTGCAATTGTAACAAAACCAGGTGCTGGTGACTCCACCCTGGCCCCGCCTTTCTTTATGACATACTGTTTCCTCTTGTCACCATGGCCAGGGTGCAACAGTGATTTTTGCTTATTGCAACACCTGCCTTTTGGGTTCAAGCGATTGTCCTGCAATGCCCTTCAAGTAGCTGAAGTTGCAGGTGTCCACCACCACGTCCAGCTAACTTTCTATTTTTATTTTTTGTACCTCAAATCTGTCTTTATTTGATTTCCACAAAGCAGCCACAAGAAAAAAAAAAAATAATTATGTAATGCTGCACCCTTTGCTGGTCATTTTTGCACTGTGGTTGAGCCAAAATTCTGTGTAGCATCCCAATTTTAGTGTAGGTGCTGCCGAAGCGAGCACATGCCATACCCGCCTCAGCTTTTTATGTTTTTCTGTTTTTATGTTTTTATAGGAGCGGGCTGTGCTGTGTCTTTCGAGGCCAGTCTCGAACCTGTGACCTCACAATCTGCCTGCCTCAGCATTCTAAGTGCTGGGATTACAGGCCTGAGCAGCGGAGCCCAAACCAAATTGTGTTTTCATTTTAAAGATGGGGTTTCACCTTGTTGGTCGGGCGGGTCTCAAACTCGCAACTTCTCATGATCCACCTGCCTTGTTTTTGAGGCACCTGGATGACAGTCTCCTGTGAGTCTCAGTGCCTGGCCAGCCGACTTTATTGTTAAAAAAAATCAGAGAGACTGTGCCAGCACTGTGACTCACACCAGCAATCTTAGCACTCTGGGAGGCCGAGGTGGGTGGGTCACCTGAGGTCACGAGTTCGAGGTCAGCCTGGGCATCCCAGTTAAAAATCACCTCACATAAAAAGAAAAGAAAAGAAAAGAAAAGAAAAGTAATCAGACAGATGAGTGTGTGCAATTGTAACAAAACCAGGTGCTGGGTGACTCCACCCTGGCCCCGCCTTTCTTTATGATGTACTGTTTCCTCTTGTCACCATGGCCAGGGTGCAACAGTGATTTTTGCTTATTGCAACACCTGCCTTTTGGGTTCAAGCGATTGTCCTGCAATGCCCTTCAAGTAGCTGGGTTGCAGGTGTCCACACCACCACGTCCAGCTAACTTTCTATTTTTATTATTTTGTACCTCAAATCTGTCTTTATTTGATTTCCACAAAGCAGCCACAAGAAAAAAAATAATTATGTAATGCTGCACCCTTTGCTGGTCATTTTTGCTGTGGTTGAGCCAAAATTCTGTGTAGCATCCCAATTTTAGTGTAGGTGCTGCCAAAGCGAGCACATGCCATACCCGCCTCAGCTTTTTATGTTTTTCTGTTTTTATGTTTTTATAGGAGCGGGCTGTGCTGTGTCTTTGAGGCCAGTCTCGAACCTGTGACCTCATGATCTGCCCGCCTCGGCATTCTAAGTGCTGGGATTACAGGCCTGAGCAGCAGAGCCCAAACCAAATTTTATTTTCGTTTTAAAGATGAGATTTCACTCTGTTGGTCGGGTGGGTCTCGAACTTGCAAATTCTCATGATTTACCTGCCTGGATTTGAGGCGCCTAAATGACAATCTTCCGTGAGTCTTGGTGCCTGGCCAAGAGACTTTATTGTTAAAAAAAATCAGAGAGACTGTGCAGCACTGTGACTCACCAGCAATCTTAGCACTCTGGGAGGCCGAGGTGGTGGGTCACCTGAGGTTATGGGTTCGAGGTCAGCCTACGAATGCTGGTTAAAAATCACCTCAAATAAAGAAGAAGAAAACAGAAAGGAAGAGTAATCAGACAGATGATCACGTGCAATTGTAACAAAACCAGTTGCTGGGTGACTCCACATCCGGTCCCGTTTTTCTTTATGATGTACTGTTTCCTCTTGTCACCATGGCTGGGTGCAACAGTGCGATTTTGCTTATTGCAACACCTGCCTTTTGGGTTCAAGCGATTGTCCTGCAATTCCCTTCAAGTAGCTGTGGTTGCAGGTGTCCACACCACCACGTCCAGCTAACTTTCTATTGTTTTTTATTTTGTACATAAAATCTGTTTTGATTTGATTTCCAAAAACAGCCAGAAGGAAAAAGGTAATTACATAATGCTGCACCTTTGCTGGTCATTTTTGCGCTGTGGTTGAGCCAAAATTCTGTGTAGCATCCCAATTTTAGTGTAGGTGCTGCCAAAGTGAGCACATGCCATACCCGCCTCAGCTTTTTTATGTTTTTCTGTTTTATGTTTTTATAGGAGCAGGCTGTGCTGTGTCTTTTGAGGCCAGTCTCGAACCTGTGACCTCACGATCTGCCTGCCTCAGCATTCTAAGTGCTGGGATTACAGGCCTGAGCAGAGCCCAAACCAAATTGTGTTTTCATTTTAAAGATGGGGTTTCACCATGTTGGTCGGGCGGGTCTCAAACTCAACTTCTCATGATCCACCTGCCTTGTTTTCGAGGCGCCTGGATGACAGTCTCCAGTGAGTCTCAGTGCCTGGCCAGCTGACTTTATTGTTAAAAATAATCAGAGACTGTGCCAGCACTGTGACTCACACCAGCAATCTTAGCACTCTGGGAGGCCAAGGTGGGTGGGTCACCTGAGGTCACGAGTTCGAGGTCAGCCTGGGCATCCTGGTTAAAAATCACCTCACATAAAAAGAAAAAGAAAAAGAAAAGTAATCAGACAGATGAGTGTGTGCAATTGTAACAAAACCAGGTGCCGGGTGACTCCACCCTGGCCCCGCCTTTCTTTATGACATACTGTTTCTCTTGTCACCATGGCCAGGGTGCAACAGTGCGATTTTGCTTATTGCAACACCTGCCTTTTGGGTTCAAGCGATTGTCCTGCAATGCCCTTCAAGTAGCTGGGTTGCAGGTGTCTGCACCACCACGTCCAGCTAACTTTCTATTTTTATTTTTTGTACCTCAAATCTGTCTTTATTTGATTTCCACAAAGCAGCCACAAGAAAAAAAATAATTATAATGCTGCACCTTTGCTGGTCATTTTGCACTGTGGTTGAGCCAGAATTCTGTGTAGCATCCCAATTTTAGTGTAGGTGCTGCCAAAGTGAGCACATGCCATACCCGCCTCAGCTTTTTATGTTTTTCTGTTTTATGTTTTTATAGGAGCGGGCTGTGCTGTGTCTTTGAGGCCAGTCTCAACCTGTGACCTCACGATCTGCCTGCCTCAGCATTCTAAGTGCTGGGATTACAGGCCTGAGCAGCGGAGCCCAAACCAAATTGTGTTTTTGTTTTAAAGATGGGGTTTCACCTTGTTGGTCGGGCGGGTCTCAAACTCGCAACTTCTCATGATCTGCCCACCTTGTTTTCGAGGCACCTGGATGACAGTCTCCTGTGAGTCTCAGTGCCTGGCCAGCTGACTTTATTGTTAAAAAGAAATCAGAGAGACTGTGCCGGCACTGTGACTCACACCAGCAATCTTAGCACTCTGGGAGGCCAAGGTGGGTGGGTCACCTGAGGTCATGAGTTCGAGGTCAGCCTGGGCATCCTGGTTAAAAATCACCTCACATAAAAAAGAAAAAGAAAAAGAAAAGTAATCAGACAGATGAGTGTGTGCAATTGTAACAAAACCAGGTGCTGGTGACTCCACCCTGGCCCCGCCTTTCTTTATGATGTACTGTTTCTCTCTTGTCACCATGGCCAGGTGCAACAGTGCGATTTTGCTTATTGCAACACCTGCCTTTTGGGTTCAAGCGATTGTCCTGCAATGCCCTTCAAGTAGCTGGGTTGCAGGTGTCTGCACCACCACGTCCAGCTAACTTTCTATTTTTATTTTTTGTACCTCAAATCTGTCTTTATTTGATTTCCACAAAGCAGCCACAAAAAAAATAATTACATAATGCTGCACCTTTGCTGGTCATTTTTGCTGTGGTTGAGCCAAAATTCTGTGTAGCATCCCAATTTTAGTGTAGGTGCTGCTGAAGCGAGCACAGGCCATACCCGCCTCAGCTTTTTTATGTTTTTCTGTTTTATGTTTTTATAGGAGCGGCTGTGCTGTGTCTTTGAGGCCAGTCTCAACCTGTGACCTCATGATCTGCTTGCCTCTGCATTCTATGTGCTGGGATTACAGGCCTGAGCAGCAGAGCCCAAACCAAATTGTGTTTTTGTTTTAAAGACGGGATTTCACCTTGTTGGTCAGGCGGGTCTCAAACTCGCAACTTCTCATGATCTGCCTGCCTTGTTTTAGAGGCGCCTGGATGACAGTCTCCCGTGAGTCTCAGTGCCCGGCCGGCCGACTTTATTGTTAAAAAGAAATCAGAGAGACTGTGCCAGCACTGTGACTCACACCAGCAATCTTAGCACTCTGGGAGGCTGAGGTGGGTGGGTCACCTGAGGTCACGAGTTCGAGGTCAGCCTGGGCATCCCAGTTAAAAATCACCTCACATAAAAAAGGAAAAAGAAAAAGAAAAGTAATCAGACAGATGAGTGTGTGCAATTGTAACAAAACCAGGTGCTGGGTGACTCCACACCCGGCTCTGCCTTTCTTTATGATGTACTGTTTCCTCTTGTCACCATGGCCAGGTGCAACAGTGCGATTTTTGCTTATTGAAACACCTGCCTTTTGGGTTAAAGCGATTGTCCTGCAATGCCTTCAAGTAGCTGGGTTGCAGGTGTCCACCACCACGTCCAGCTAACTTCTATTTTTATTTTTTGTACCTCAAATCTGTCTTTATTTGATTTCCACAAAGCAGCCACAAGAAAAAAATAATTACATAATGCTGCACCTTTGCTGGTCATTTTTGCTGTGGTTGAGCCAGAATTCTGTGTAGCATCCCAATTTTAGTGTAGGTGCTGCTGAAGCGAGCACATGCCATACCTGCCTCAGCTTTTTATGTTTTTCTGTTTTATGTTTTTCTGTTTTATGTTTTTATAGGAGCGGGCTGTGCTGTGTCTTTCGAGGCCAGTCTCGAACCTGTGACCTCACGATCTGCCCACCTCGGCATTCTAAGTGCTGGGATTACAGGCCTGAGCAGCAGCCCAAACCAAATTGTGTTTTCATTTTAAAGAAGGGGTTTCTCCTTGTTGGTCAGGCGGATCTCAAACTGCCAACTTCTCATGATCTGCCTGCCTTGTTTTCGAGGCGCCTGGATGACAGTCTCCTGTGAGTCTCAGTGCCTGGCCAGCCGACTTTATTGTTAAAAAAATCAGAGAGACTGTGCCAGCACTGTGACTCACACCAGCAATCTTAGCACTCTGGGAGGCTGAGGTGGTGGGTCACCTGAGGTCAGGAGTTCGAGGTCAGCCTGGGCATCCAGGTTAAAAATCACCTCACATAAAAAGGAGGAAAAAAAAGAAAAGTAATCAGACAGATGAGTGTGTGCAATTGTAACAAAACCAGGTGCCAGGTGACTCCACCCCCAGCCCCGCCTTTCTTTATGATGTACTGTTTCCTCTTGTCACCATGGCCAGGGTGCAACAGTGCAATTTTGCTTATTGCAACACCTGCCTTTTGGGTTCAAGTGATTGTCCTGCAATGCCTTCAAGTAGCTGGTTGCAGGTGTCTGCACCACCACGTCCAGCTAACTTCTATTTTTATTTTTTGTACCTCAAATCTGTCTTTATTTGATTTCACAAAGCAGCCACAAAAAAGAATTACATAATGCTGCAAACCTTTGCTGGTCATTTTGCACTGCAGTTCAGCCAGAGTTCTATGTAGCATCCCAATATTAGTGTAGGTGCTGCCAAAGCGAGCACATGCCATACCAGCCTCAGCTTTTTATGTTTTTATAGGAGCAGGCTGTGCTGTGTCTTTGAGGCCAGTCTCAACCTGTGACCTCATGATCTGCCTGCCTTGTTTTGAGGCACCTGGATGACAGTCTCCTGTGAGTCTCAGTGCCTGGCCAGCCGACTTTATTGTTAAAAAGAAATAGGAGAGACTGTGCTGGCACTGTGACTCACGCCAGCAATCTTAGCACTCTGGGAGGCTGAGGTGGTGGGTCACCTGAGGTCACGAGTTCGAGGTCAGCCTGGGCATCCCGGTTAAAAATCACCTCACATAAAAAGAAAAAGAAAAGTAATCAGACAGATGAGTGTGCAATTGTAACAAAACCAGGTGCTGGTGACTCCACCCTGGCCCCGCCTTTCTTTATGATGTACTGTTTCTCTTGTCACCATGGCTGGGTGCAACAGTGTGATTTTTGCTTATTGCAACACCTGCCTTTTGGGTTCAAGATTGTCCTGCAATGCCCTTCAAGTAGCTGGTTGCAGGTGTCTGCACCACCACGTCCAGCTAACTTCTATTTTTATTTTTTGTACCTCAAATCTGTCTTTATTTGATTTCCAAAGCAGCCACAAGAAAAAAAATAATTATGTAATGCTGCACCTTTGCTGGTCATTTTGCACTGTGGTTGAGCCAAAATTCTGTGTAGCATCCCAATTTTAGTGTAGGTGCTGCCAAAGCGAGCACATGCCATACCGCCTCAGCTTTTTATGTTTTTATAGGAGCAGGCTGTGCTGTGTCTTTGAGGCCAGTCTCAACCTGTGACCTCATGATCTGCCTGCCTTGTTTTGAGGCACCTGGATGACAGTCTCCTGTGAGTCTCAGTGCCTGGCCAGCCGACTTTATTGTTAAAAAAATCAGAGAGACTGTGCTGGCACTGTGACTCACACCAGCAATCTTAGCACTCTGGGAGGCCGAGGTGGTGGGTCACCTGAGGTCATGAGTTCGAGGTCAGCCTGGGCATCCAGGTTAAAAATCACCTCACATAAAAAGAAAAAGAAAAAGAAAAAGAAAAGTAATCAGACAGATGAGTGTGCAATTGTAACAAAACCAGGTGCTGGTGACTCCACCCTGGCCCCGCCTTTCTTTATGACATACTGTTTCCTCTTGTCACCATGGCTGGGTGCAACAGTGTGATTTTTGCTTATTGCAACACCTGCCTTTTGGGTTCAAGCGATTGTCCTGCAATGCCCTTCAAGTAGCTGGTTGCAGGTGTCCACACCACCACGTCCAGCTAACTTTCTATTTTTATTTTTTTGTACCTCAAATCTGTCTTTATTTGATTTCCACAAAGCAGCCACAAGAAAAAAATAATTACATAATGCTGCACCTTTGCTGGTCATTTTTGCACTGTGGTTGAGCCAGAATTCTGTGTAGCATCCCAATTTTAGTGTAGGTGCTGCTGAAGCGAGCACATGCCATACCGCCTCAGCTTTTTATGTTTTTCTGTTTTATGTTTTTCTGTTTATATGTTTTTATAGGGAGCGGGCTGTGCTGTGTCTTTTGAGGCCAGTCTTGAACCTGTGACCTCACGATCTGCCCACCTCAGCATTCTAAGTGCTGGGATTACAGGCCTGAGCAGCAGCCCAAACCAAATTGTGTTTTTGTTTTAAAGATGGGTTTCACCTTGTTGGTCGGGCGGGTCTCAAACTCGCAACTTCTCATGATCTGCCTGCCTTGTTTTTGAGGTGCCTGGATGACAGTCTCCCGTGAGTCTCGGTGCCTGGCCAGACGACTTTATTGTTAAAAAGAAATCAGAGAGACTGTGCCAGCACTGTGACTCACACCAGCAATCTTAGCACTCTGGGAGGCCGAGGTGGGTGGGTCACCTGAGGTCAGGAGTTTGAGGTCAGCCTGGGCATCCCGGTTAAAAATAACCTTACATAAATAAGACGAAAAGAAAAAGAAAAAGTAATAAGACAGATGAATGTGCACAATTGTAACAAAACCAGGTGCCTTGTGACTCCATTCCCAGCCCCGCCTTTGTTTATGATGTACAGTTTATCTCTTGTCACCATGGCTGGGGTGCAACAGTGCAACTTTTGCTTATTGCAACACCTCTTTTCTGGGTTCAAGCAATTATCTTGCAATGCCCTTCAAGTAGCTGAGGTTGCAGGTGGTCGCACCACCGTGTTTAGCTAACTTTCTATTTTTATTTTTTGTACCTCAAATCTGTCTTTATTTGATTTCCACAAAGCAGCCACAAGAAAAAAAATAATTACATAATGCTGCACCCTTTGCTGGTCATTTTTGCACTGTGGTTGAGCCAGAATTCTGTGTAGCATCCCAATTTTAGTGTAGGTGCTGCCAAAGCGAGCACATGCCATACCGCCTCAGCTTTTTATGTTTTTCTGTTTTTATGTTTTTCTGTTTTTATGTTTTTATAGGAGCGGGCTGTGCTGTGTCTTTGAGGCCAGTCTCGAACCTGTGACCTCACGATCTGCCCACCTCAGCATTCTAAGTGCTGGGATTACAGGCCTGAGCAGCAGCCCAAACCAAATTGTGTTTTTGTTTTAAAGACAGGGTTTCACCTTGTTGGTCGGGCGGGTCTCAAACTCGCAACTTCTCATGATCTGCCTGCCTTGTTTTCGAGGTGCCTGGATGACAGTCTCCTGTGAGTCTCAGTGCCTGGCCAGCCGACTTTATTGTTAAAAAAATCAGAGACTGTGCCAGCACTGTGACTCAAACAAGCAATCTTAGCACTCTGGGAGGCCGAGGTGGGTGGGTCACCTGAGGTCACGAGTTCGAGGTCAGCCTGGGCATCCCGGTTAAAAATCACCTCACATAAAGAAAAAGAAAAAGAAAAAGAAAAGTAATCAGACAGATGAGTGTGTGCAATTGTAACAAAACCAGGTGCCAGGTGACTCCACCCTGGCCCCGCCTTTCTTTATGATGTACTGTTTCCTCTTGTCACCATGGCTGGGTGCAACAGTGTGATTTTTGCTTATTGCAACACCTGCCTTTTGGGTTCAAGTGATTGTCCTGCAATGCCCTTCAAGTAGCTGAAGTTGCAGGTGTCCACACCACGTCCAGCTAACTTTCTATTTTTATTATTTTGTACCTCAAATCTGTCTTTATTTGATTTCCAAAGCAGCCACAAGAAAAAAATAATTACATAATGCTGCACCTTTGCTGGTCATTTTTGCACTGTGGTTGAGCCAGAATTCTGTGTAGCATCCCAATTTTAGTGTAGGTGCTGCCAAAGCGAGCACATGCCATACCCGCCTCAGCTTTTTATGTTTTTCTGTTTTTATGTTTTTATAGGAGCGGGCTGTGCTGTGTCTTTTGAGGCCAGTCTCGAACCTGTGACCTCACGATCTGCCTGCCTCAGCATTCTAAGTGCTGGGATTACAGGCCTGAGCAGCGGAGCCCAAACCAAATTGTGTTTTTGTTTTAAAGATGGGTTTCACCTTGTTGGTCAGGCGGGTCTCGAACTCGCAACTTCTCATGATCTGCCTGCCTTGTTTTCGAGGCGCCTGGATGACAGTCTCCTGTGAGTCTCAGTGCCTGGCCAGCCGACTTTATTGTTAAAAAGAAATCAGAGAGACTGTGCGGCACTGTGACTCACACCAGCAATCTTAGCACTCTGGGAGGCCGAGGTGGGTGGGTCACCTGAGGTCACGAGTTTGAGGTCAGCCTGGGCATCCTGGTTAAAAATCACCTCACATAAAAAGAGAAAAGAAAAAGAAAAGTAATCAGACAGATGAGTGTGTGCAATTGTAACAAAACCAGGTGCCAGGTGACTCCACCCTGGCCCGCCTTTCTTTATGATGTACTGTTTCCTCTTGTCACCATGGCCGAGGTGCAACAGTGCGATTTTGCATTATTGCAACACCTGCCTTTTGGGTTCAAGCGATTGTCCTGCAATGCCCTTCAAGTAGCTGTTGCAGGTGTCCACACCACCACGTCCAGCTAACTTTCTATTTTTATTATTTTGTACCTCAAATCTGTCTTTATTTGATTTCCACAAAGCAGCCACAAGAAAAAAAATAATTACATAATGCTGCACCCCTTTGCTGGTTATTTATGCGCTGTGGTTGAGCCAAAATTTTGTATAGCATTTCAATTTTAGTGTAGGTGCTGCCAAAGCGAGCACATGCCATACCGTCCTCAGCTTTTTTTATGTTTTTCTGTTTTATGTTTTTATAGGAGCGGGCTGTGCTGTGTCTTTGAGGCCAGTCTCAAACCTGTGACCTCATGATCTGCCCGCCTCAGCATTCTAAGTGCTGGGATTACAGGCCTGAGCAGCAGCCCAAACCAAATTGTGTTTTTGTTTTAAAGACAGGGTTTCACCTTGTTGGTCAGGCGGGTCTCGAACTCGCAACTTCTCATGATCCACCTGCCTTGTTTTGAGGCACCTGGATGACAGTCTCCTGTGAGTCTCAGTGCCTGGCCAGCCGAATTTATTGTTAAAAAAATCAGAGACTGTGCCGGCACTGTGACTCACACCAGCAATCTTAGCACTCTGGGAGGCCGAGGTGGTGGGTCACCTGAGGTCACGAGTTCGAGGTCAGCCTGGGCATCCCGGTTAAAAATCACCTCACATAAAAAGAAAAAGAAAAAGAAAAGTAATCAGACAGATGAGTGTGTGCAATTGTAACAAAACCAGGTGCCAGGTGACTCCACCCTGGCCCGCCTTTCTTTATGACATACTGTTTCCCTCTTGTCACCATGGCTGGGTGCAACAGTGTGATTTTTGCTTATTGCAACACCTGCCTTTTGGGTTCAAGCGATTGTCCTGCAATGCCCTTCAAGTAGCTGGTTGCAGGTGTCCACCACCACGTCCAGCTAACTTTCTATTTTTATTTTTTGTACCTCAAATCTGTCTTTATTTGATTTCCACAAAGCAGCCACAAGAAAAAAAATAATTATAATGCTGCACCTTTGCTGGTCATTTTGCACTGTGGTTGAGCCAAAATTCTGTGTAGCATCCCAATTTTAGTGTAGGTGCTGCCAAAGCGAGCACATGCCATACCCGCCTCAGCTTTTTATGTTTTTCTGTTTTATGTTTTTATAGGAGCGGCTGTGCTGTGTCTTTGAGGCCAGTCTCGAACCTGTGACCTCATGATCTGCCTGCCTCAGCATTCTAAGTGCTGGGATTACAGGCCTGAGCAGAGCCCAAACCAAATTGTGTTTTGTTTTAAAGATGGGTTTCACCTTGTTGGTCAGGCGGGTCTCGAACTCGCAACTTCTCATGATCTGCCCGCCTCAGCTTTTTATGTTTTTATAGGAGCGGCTGTGCTGTGTCTTTGAGGCCAGTCTCAACCTGTGACCTCATGATCTGCCCACCTTGTTTTCGAGGCGCCTGGATGACAGTCTCCTGTGAGTCTCAGTGCCCAGCTGGCCGACTTTATTGTTAAAAAGAAATCAGAGAGACTGTGCTGGCACTGTGACTCACACCAGCAATCTTAGCACTCTGGGAGGCTGAGGTGGGTGGGTCACCTGAGGTCACGAGTTTGAGGTCAGCCTGGGCATCCAGTTAAAATCACCTCACATAAAAAGAAAAAGAAAAAGAAAAGTAATCAGACAGATGAGTGTGCAATTGTAACAAAACCAGGTGCCCTGTGACTCCATCCCTGTCCCCACCTTTCTTTATGACGTACTGTTTCTCTTTTGTCACCATGGCCGAGGTGCAACAGTGCAATTTTGCTTATTGCAACACCTGCCTTTTGGGTTCAAGCGATTGTCCTGCAATGCCCTTCAAGTAGCTGTTGCAGGTGTCCACACCACCACGTCCAGCTAACTTTCTATTTTTATTATTTTGTACCTCAAATCTGTCTTTATTTGATTTCCACAAAGCAGCCACAAGAAAAAAAATAATTATGTAACGCTGCACCTTTGCTGGTCATTTTTGCACTGTGGTTGAGCAAAAATTCTGTGTAGCATCCCAATTTTAGTGTAGGTGCTGCCAAAGCGAGCACATGCCATACCCACCTCAGCTTTTTTATGTTTTTCTGTTTTATGTTTTTATAGGAGCGGCTGTGCTGTGTCTTTTGAGGCCAGTCTCGAACCTGTGACCTCACGATCTGCCCGCCTTGGCATTCTAATTGCTGGGATTACAGGCCTGAGCAGTGGAGCCCAAACCAAATTGTTTTTTCTTTTAAAGATGGGTGTTCACCTTGTTGGTTGGGCAGGTCTCAAACTCACAACTTCTGATGATCTGCCTGCCTTGTTCTTGAGGCGCCTGGATGACAGTCTCCTGTGAGTCTCGGTGACCAGCTGGAAGACTTTATTGTTAAAAAGTAAATCAGAGACTGTGCTGGCACTGTGATTCACACCAGCAATCTTACTCTGGGAGGCCTAGGTGTGTGGGTCACCTAAGGTCACGAGTTTGAGGTCACCCTGGGCATCCTGGTTAAAAATCACCTCACATAAAAAGAAAAAGAAAAAGAAAAAGAAAAAGAAAAGTAATCAGACAGATGAGTGTGTGCAATTGTAACAAAACCAGGTGCAGGTGACTCCACCCTGGCCCGCCTTTCTTTATGATGTACTGTTTCCTCTTGTCACCATGGCTGGTGCAACAGTGCGATTTTGCTTATTGCAACACCTGCCTTTTGGGTTCAAGCGATTGTCCTGCAATGCCCTTCAAGTAGCTGGTTGCAGGTGTCCACCACCACGTCCAGCTAACTTTCTATTTTTATTTTTTGTACCTCAAATCTGTCTTTATTTGATTTCCACAAAGCAGCCACAAGAAAAAAAATAATTACATAATGCTGCACCTTTGCTGGTCATTTTTGCTGTGGTTGAGCCAAAATTCTGTGTAGCATCCCAATTTTAGTGTAGGTGCTGCCAAAGCGAGCACATGCCATACCGCCTCAGCTTTTTATGTTTTTCTGTTTTATGTTTTTATAGGAGCAGGCTGTGCTGTGTCTTTTGAGGCCAGTCTCAACCTGTGACCTCACGATCTGCCCGCCTCAGCATTCTAAGTGCTGGGATTACAGGCCTGAGCAGCGAGCCCAAACCAAATTGTGTTTTCATTTTAAAGATGGGTTTCACCTTGTTGGTCGGGTGGGTCTCAAACTCGCAACTTCTCATGATCTGCCTGCCTTGTTTTGAGGTGCCTGGATGACAGTCTCCTGTGAGTCTCAGTGCCTGGCCGACTTTATTGTTAAAAAGAAATCAGAGAGACTGTGCTGGCACTGTGACTCACCAGCAATCTTAGCACTCTGGGAGGCCGAGGTGGTGGGTCACCTGAGGTCATGAGTTCGAGGTCAGCCTGGGCATCCAGGTTAAAAATCACCTCACATAAAAAGAAAAAGAAAAAGAAAAGTAATCAGACAGATGAGTGTGTGCAATTGTAACAAAACCAGGTGCAGGTGACTCCACCCTGGCCCGCCTTTCTTTATGACATACTGTTTCCTCTTGTCACCATGGCTGGGTGCAACAGTGCGATTTTGCTTATTGCAACACCTGCCTTTTGGGTTCAAGCGATTGTCCTGCAATGCCTTCAAGTAGCTGGTTGCAGGTGTCTGCACCACCACGTCCAGCTAACTTTCTATTTTTATTTTTTGTACCTCAAATCTGTCTTTATTTGATTTCCACAAAGCAGCCACAAGAAAAAAATAATTATAATGCTGCACCTTTGCTGGTCATTTTTGCTGTGGTTGAGCCAAAATTCTGTGTAGCATCCCAATTTTAGTGTAGGTGCTGCCAAAGCGAGCACATGCCATACCCACCTCAGCTTTTTATGTTTTTCTGTTTTATGTTTTTCTGTTTTATGTTTTTATAGGAGCGGGCTGTGCTGTGTCTTTGAGGCCAGTCTCGAACCTGTGACCTCATGATCTGCCTGCCTCAGCATTCTAAGTGCTGGGATTACAGGCCTGAGCAGAGCCCAAACCAAATTGTGTTTTTTTTAAAGATGGGTTTCACCTTGTTGGTCGGGTGGGTCTCAAACTCGCAACTTCTCATGATCCACCTGCCTTGTTTTGAGGTGCCTGGATGACAGTCTCCTGTGAGTCTCAGTGCCTGGCCAGCCGACTTTATTGTTAAAAAGAAATCAGAGAGACTGTGCTGGCACTGTGACTCACCAGCAATCTTAGCACTCTGGGAGGCCGAGGTGGTGGGTCACCTGAGGTCACGAGTTCGAGGTCAGCCTGGGCATCCAGGTTAAAAATCACCTCACATAAAAAAGAAAAAGAAAAAGAAAAGTAATCAGACAGATGAGTGTGTGCAATTGTAACAAAACCAGGTGCAGGTGACTCCACCCTGGCCCGCCTTTCTTTATGACATACTGTTTCTCTTGTCACCATGGCTGGTGCAACAGTGCGATTTTGCTTATTGCAACACCTGCCTTTTGGGTTCAAGCGATTGTCCTGCAATGCCCTTCAAGTAGCTGGGTTGCAGGTGTCCCCACCACCACGTCCAGCTAACTTGCTATTTTTATTTCTTTGTACCTCAAATTAGTTTTCATTTGATTTCCACAAAGCAGCCACAAGAAAAAAAAAAGAAAAAGAAAAGTAATCAGACAGATGAGTGTGTGCAATTGTAACAAAACCAGGTGCAGGTGACTCCACCCTGGCCCCGCCTTTCTTTATGACATACTGTTTCTCTTGTCACCATGGCTGGTGCAACAGTGCGATTTTGCTTATTGCAACACCTGCCTTTTGGGTTCAAGCGATTGTCCTGCAATGCCCTTCAAGTAGCTGGAGTTGCAGGTGTCCACACCACGTCCAGCTAACTTCCTATTTTTATTTTTTGTACCTCAAATCTGTCTTTATTTGATTTCCACAAAGCAGCCACAAGAAAAAAATAATTATAATGCTGCACCCTTTGCTGGTCATTTTGCACTGTGGTTGAGCCAAAATTTTGTGTAGCGTCCCAATTTTAGTGTAGTTGCTGCCAAAGCGAGCACATGCCATACCGCCTCAGCTTTTTATGTTTTTCTGTTTTATGTTTTTCTGTTTTATGTTTTTTATAGGGAGCAGGCTGTGCTGTGTCTTTCGAGGCCAGTCTCGAACCTGTGACCTCATGATCTGCCTGCCTCAGCATTCTAAGTGCTGGGATTACAGGCCTGAGCAGTGGAGCCCAAACCAAATTGTGTTTTTGTTTTAAAGACAGGGTTTCACCTTGTTGGTCGGGTGGGTCTCAAACTCGCAACTTCTCATGATCCACCCGCCTTGTTTTGAGGTGCCTGATGACAGTCTCCATGAGTCTCAGTGCCTGGCCAGCCGACTTTATTGTTAAAAAGAAATCAGAGAGACTGTCCCATCACTGTGACTCACACCAGCAATCTTAGCACTCTGGGAGGCTGAGGTGGGTGGGTCACCTGAGGTCACGAGTTCGAGGTCAGCCTGGGCATCCCAGTTAAAATCACCTCACATAAAAAGAGAAAAGAAAAAGAAAAGTAATCAGACAGATGAGTGTGTGCAATTGTAACAAAACCAGGTGCCAGGTGACTCCACCCTGGCCCCGCCTTTCTTTATGACATACTGTTTCCTCTTGTCACCATGGCTGGGTGCAACAGTGCGATTTTGCTTATTGCAACACCTGCCTTTTGGGTTCAAGCGATTGTCCTGCAATGCCCTTCAAGTAGCTGGGTTGCAGGTGTCTGCACCACCACGTCCAGCTAACTTTCTATTTTTATTATTTTGTACCTCAAATCTGTCTTTATTTGATTTCCACAAAGCAGCCACAAGAAAAAAAATAATTACATAATGCTGCACCTTTGCTGGTCATTTTTGCTGTGGTTGAGCCAAAATTCTGTGTAGCATCCCAATTTTAGTGTAGGTGCTGCCAAAGCGAGCACATGCCATACCGGCCTCAGCTTTTTATGTTTTTCTGTTTTATGTTTTTTATAGGAGCGGGCTGTGCTGTGTCTTTGAGGCCAGTCTCGAACCTGTGACCTCACGATCTGCCCGCCTCAGCATTCTAAGTGCTGGGATTACAGGCCTGAGCAGTGGAGCCCAAACCAAATTGTGTTTTTGTTTTAAAGATGGGGTTTCACCTTGTTGGTCAGGCGGGTCTCAAACTCGCAACTTCTCATGATCCACCCGCCTTGTTTTTGAGGCACCTGGATGACAGTCTCCTGTGAGTCTCAGTGCCTGGCCAGCCGACTTTATTGTTAAAAAAAAATCAGAGACTGTGCTGGCACTGTGACTCACACCAGCAATCTTAGCACTCTGGGAGGCCGAGGTGGGTGGGTCACCTGAGGTCACGAGTTTGAGGTCAGCCTGGGCATCCAGTTAAAATCACCTCACATAAAAAAGAAAAGAAAAAGAAAAGTAATCAGACAGATGAGTGTGTGCAATTGTAACAAAACCAGGTGCCAGGTGACTCCACCCTGGCCCCGCCTTTCTTTATGACATACTGTTTCCTCTTGTCACCATGGCCAGGGTGCAACAGTGTGATTTTTGCTTATTGCAACACCTGCCTTTTGGGTTCAAGCAATTGTCCTGCAATGCCCTTCAAGTAGCTGGGTTGCAGGTGTCCACACCACCACGTCCAGCTAACTTTCTATTTTTATTATTTTGTACCTCAAATCTGTCTTTATTTGATTTCCACAAAGCAGCCACAAGAAAAAAAATAATTACATAATGCTGCACCCTTTGCTGGTCATTTTTGCTGCAGTTGAGCCAAAATTCTGTGTAGCATCCCAATTTTAGTGTAGGTGCTGCCGAAGCGAGCACATGCCATACCGCCTCAGCTTTTTATGTTTTTCTGTTTTATGTTTTTATAGGGAGCAGGCTGTGCTGTGTCTTTCGAGGCCAGTCTCGAACCTGTGACCTCATGATCTGCCTGCCTCAGCATTCTAAGTGCTGGGATTACAGGCCTGAGCAGCGGAGCCCAAACCAAATTGTGTTTTTGTTTTAAAGATGGGGTTTCACCTTGTTGGTCAGGCGGGTCTCAAACTCGCAACTTCTCATGATCCACCCGCCTTGTTTTGAGGTGCCTGGATGACAGTCTCCTGTGAGTCTCAGTGCCTGGCCAGCCGACTTTATTGTTAAAAAGAAATCAGAGAGACTGTGCCTGCACTGTGACTCACCAGCAATCTTAGCACTCTGGGAGGCCGAGGTGGGTGGGTCACCTGAGGTCACAGTTCGAGGTCAGCCTGGGCATCCAGTTAAAAATCACCTCACATAAAAAAGAAAAGAAAAGAAAAGAAAAGAAAAGAAAAGAAAAGAAAAGAAAAGAAAAGTAATCAGACAGATGAGTGTGCAATTGTAACAAAACCAGGTGCCGGTGACTCCACCCTGGCCCCGCCTTTCTTTATGATGTACTGTTTCCTCTTGTCACCATGGCCAGGGTGCAACAGTGCGATTTTGCTTATTGCAACACCTGCCTTTTGGGTTCAAGTGATTGTCCTGCAATGCCCTTCAAGTAGCTGGAGTTGCAGGTGTCTGCACCACCACGTCCAGCTAACTTCTATTTTTATTTTCTTTGTACCTCAAATATGTCTTTATTTGATTTCCACAAAGCAGCCACAAGGAAAAAATAATTACATAATGCTGCACCCTTTGCTGGTCATTTTTGCTGCAGTTGAGCCAGAATTCTGTGTAGCATCCCAATTTTAGTGTAGGTGCTGCCAAGCGAGCACATGCCATACCGCCTCAGCTTTTTTATGTTTTTCTGTTTTATGTTTTTTATAGGAGCAGGCTGTGCTGTGTCTTTCGAGGCCAGTCTCAAACCTGTGACCTCACGATCTGCCTGCCTCAGCATTCTAAGTGCTGGGATTACAGGCCTGAGCAGTGGAGCCCAAACCAAATTGTGTTTTCATTTTAAAGATGGGGTTTCACCTTGTTGGTCAGGCGGGTCTTAAACTCGCAACTTCTCATGATCTGCCCGCCTTGTTTTCGAGGCCCCTGGATGACAGTCTCCATGAGTCTCAGTGCCTGGCCGGCCGACTTTATTGTTAAAAAGAAATCAGAGAGACTGTGCTGCACTGTGACTCACACCAGCAATCTTAGCACTCTGGGAGGCCGAGGTGGATGGGTCACCTGAGGTCATGAGTTCGAGGTCAGCCTGGGCATCCCGGTTAAAAATCACCTCACATAAAAAGAAATAAAATAAGAAAAGTAATCAGACAGATGAGTGTGCAATTGTAACAAAACCAGGTGCCGGTGACTCCACCCTGGCCCCGCCTTTCTTTATGACATACTGTTTCCTCTTGTCACCATGGCTGGGTGCAACAGTGATTTTTGCTTATTGCAACACCTGCCTTTTGGGTTCAAGCGATTGTCCTGCAATGCCCTTCAAGTAGCTGGTTGCAGGTGTCCACCACCACGTCCAGCTAACTTTCTATTTTTATTTTTTGTACCTCAAATCTGTCTTTATTTGATTTCCACAAAGCAGCCACAAGAAAAAAATAATTATAATGCTGCACCCTTTGCTGGTCATTTTTGCTGCAGTTGAGCCAGAATTCTGTGTAGCATCCCAATTTTAGTGTAGGTGCTGCCAAAGCGAGCACATGCCATACCGCCTCAGCTTTTTATGTTTTTCTGTTTTATGTTTTTCTGTTTTATGTTTTTATAGGAGCGGGCTGTGCTGTGTCTTTGAGGCCAGTCTCAAACCTGTGACCTCACGATCTGCCCACCTCAGCATTCTAAGTGCTGGGATTACAGGCCTGAGCAGCAGAGCCCAAACCAAATTGTGTTTTGTTTTAAAGATGGGGTTTCACCATGTTGGTCGGGCGGGTCTCAAACTCGCAACTTCTCATGATCCACCTGCCTTGTTTTGAGGCGCCTGGATGACAGTCTCCTGTGAGTCTCAGTGCCTGGCCAGCCGACTTTATTGTTAAAAAGAAATCAGAGACTGTGCCAGCACTGTGACTCACACCAGCAATCTTAGCACTCTGGGAGGCCGAGGTGGTGGGTCACCTGAGGTCACGAGTTCGAGGTCAGCCTGGGCATCCAGTTAAAAATCACCTCACATAAAAAGAAAAAGAAAAAGAAAAAGAAAAGTAATCAGACAGATGAGTGTGTGCAATTGTAACAAAACCAGGTGCCGGTGACTCCACCCTGGCCCCGCCTTTCTTTATGACATACTGTTTCTCTTGTCACCATGGCCAGGTGCAACAGTGCGATTTTGCTTATTGCAACACCTGCCTTTTGGGTTCAAGCAATTGTCCTGCAATGCCCTTCAAGTAGCTGGTTGCAGGTGTCCACCACCACGTCCAGCTAACTTCTATTTTTATTTTTTGTACCTCAAATCTGTCTTTATTTGATTTCACAAAGCAGCCACAAAAAAAAAATAATTATAATGCTGCACCCTTTGCTGGTCATTTTGCACTGTGGTTGAGCCAAAATTCTGTGTAGCATCCCAATTTTAGTGTAGGTGCTGCTGAAGCGAGCACATGCCATACCCGCCTCAGCTTTTTATGTTTTTCTGTTTTATGTTTTTATAGGAGCGGCTGTGCTGTGTCTTTGAGGCCAGTCTCGAACCTGTGACCTCATGATCTGCCTGCCTCAGCATTCTAAGTGCTGGGATTACAGGCCTGAGCAGCGAGCCCAAACCAAATTGTGTTTTGTTTTAAAGACGGGTTTCACCTTGTTGGTCGGGCGGGTCTCGAACTCGCAACTTCTCATGATCTGCCTGCCTTGTTTTGAGGCGCCTGGATGACAGTCTCCTGTGAGTCTCAGTGCCCGGCCAGCCGACTTTATTGTTAAAAAGAAATCAGAGAGACTGTGCGGCACTGTGACTCACCAGCAATCTTAGCACTCTGGGAGGCCGAGGTGGTGGGTCACCTGAGGTCATGAGTTCGAGGTCAGCCTGGGCATCCTGGTTAAAAATCACCTCACATAAAAAAGAAAAAGAAAAAGAAAAGTAATCAGACAGATGAGTGTGTGCAAATGTAACAAAACCAGGTGCTGGTGACTCCACCCTGGCCCGCCTTTCTTTATGACATACTGTTTCTCTTGTCACCATGGCTGGGGTGCAACAGTGCTAATTTTAGTTATTACAACATTTGCCTTTTGGGTACAAGCGATTGTCCTGCAATGCCCTTCAAGTAGCTGGGTTGCAGGTGTCCACCACCACGTCCAGCTAACTTTCTATTTTTATTTTTTGTACCTCAAATCTGTCTTTATTTGATTTCCACAAAGCAGGCACAAGAAAAAAATAATTACATAATGCTGCACCTTTGCTGGTCATTTTTGCGCTGCGGTTGAGCCAAAATTCTGTGTAGCATCCCAATTTTAGTGTAGGTGCTGCTGAAGCAAGCACATGCCATACCCGCCTCAGCTTTTTATGTTTTTCTGTTTTATGTTTTTATAGGAGCGGGCTGTGCTGTGTCTTTTGAGGCCAGTTTCGAACCCGTGAACTCACGATCTGCCCTCCTCGGCATTCTAAGTGCTGGGATTACAGGCCTGAGCAGCGGAGCCCAAACCAAATTGTGTTTTCATTTTAAAGACAGGGTTTCACCTTGTTGGTCAGGCGGGTCTCAAACTCGCAACTTCTCATGATCCACCTGCCTTGTTTTGAGGCACCTGGATGACAGTCTCCTGTGAGTCTCAGTGCCTGGCCAGCCGACTTTATTGTTAAAAAGAAATCAGAGACTGTGCTGGCACTGTGACTCACACCAGCAATCTTAGCACTCTGGGAGGCTGAGGTGGGTGGGTCACCTGAGGTCATGAGTTTGAGGTCAGCCTGGGCATCCCAGTTAAAAATCACCTCACATAAAAAAGAAAAAGAAAAAGAAAAGTAATCAGACAGATGAGTGTGTGCAATTGTAACAAAACCAGGTGCAGGAGACTCCACCCAGGCCCCCTTTTATTTTATGACATAGTGTTTCCCTTGTCACCATGGCTGGGTGCAACAGTGTGATTTTTGCTTATTGCAACACCTGCCTTTTGGGTTCAAGCGATTGTCCTGCAATGCCCTTCAAGTAGCTGGTTGCAGGTGTCCACACCACCACGTCCAGCTAACTTTCTATTTTTATTATTTTGTACCTCAAATCTGTCTTTATTTGATTTCCAAAGCAGCCACAAGAAAAAAATAATTACGTAATGCTGCACCATTTGCTGGTCATTTTGCACTGCAGTTGAGCCAAAATTCTGTGTAGCATCCCAATTTTAGTGTAGGTGCTGCTGAAGCGAGCACATGCCATACCCACCTCAGCTTTTTATGTTTTTCTGTTTTATGTTTTTATAGGAGCGGCTGTGCTGTGTCTTTGAGGCCAGTCTCAACCTGTGACCTCAAGGTCTGCCTGCCTCAGCATTCTAAGTGCTGGGATTACAGGCCTGAGCAGCAGAGCCCAAACCAAATTGTGTTTTGTTTTAAAGATGGGGTTTCACCTTGTTGGTCGGGCGGGTCTCAAACTCGCAACTTCTCATGATCCACCTGCCTTGTTTTCGAGGTGCCTGGATGACAGTCTCCTGTGAGTCTCAGTGCCCGGCCAGCCGACTTTATTGTTAAAAAATAATCAGAGAGACTGTGCCAGCACTGTGACTCACACCAGCAATCTTAGCACTCTGGGAGGCCGAGGTGGGTGGGTCACCTGAGGTCACGAGTTCGAGGTCAGCCTGGGCATCCTGGTTAAAAATCACCTCACATAAAGAAGAAAAAGAAAAGTAATCAGACAGATGAGTGTGTGCAATTGTAACAAAACCAGGTGCCAGGTGACTCCACCCTGGCCCGCCTTTCTTTATGATGTACTGTTTCCTCTTGTCACCATGGCTGGTGCAACAGTGCGATTTTGGCTTATTGCAACACCTGCCATTTGGGTTCAAGCGATTGTCCTGCAATGCCTTCAAGTAGCTGGTTGCAGGTGTCCACCACCACGTCCAGCTAACTTTCTATTTTTATTATTTTGTACCTCAAATCTGTCTTTATTTGATTTCCAAAGCAGCCACAAGAAAAAAATAATTATAATGCTGCACCTTTGCTGGTCATTTTGCACTGTGGTTGAGCCAAATTCTGTGTAG
>JAKFGQ010000494.1:0-22318 GCA_021498475.1 Saguinus midas | reverse complement strand
TCTTGTTGCCCAGGCTGGAGTGCAGTGGTGCAATCTTGGCTCACCACAACCTCTGCCTCCCAGGTTCAAGAGATTCTTCTGCCTCAGCCTCCTGAGTAGCTGGGATTACAGGTGTGAGCCACCATGCCTGGCTAATTTTGTATTTTTAGTAGAGATGGGGTTTCACCATATTGGCCAGAATGGTCTTGAACTCCTGAACTTGTGATCTGCCCGCCTCAAAGTGCTGGGATTACAGGCACATGGCACCATGCCCGGCTAATTTTGTATTTTTAGTAAAGACAGGGTTTCAACATGTTGGCCAGGCTGGTCTCGAACTCCTGACCTCAGGTGATCCACCCACCTGGCCTCCCAAAGTGCTGGGATTATAGGCATGAGCCACAGTGACCGACCAAATTTTGTATTTTTAGTAGAGATGGGGTTTCACCATATTGGCCAGAATGGTCTTGAACTCCTGAACTTGTGATCTGCCCGCCTCAAAGTGCTGGGATTACAGGCATGAGCCACAGTGACCGACCAAATTTTGTATTTTTAGTAGAGACAGGGTTTCCCCATGTTGGTCAGGCTGGTCTCGAACTCCTGACCTCAGGTGATCCACCCACCTTGGCCTCCCTAAGTGCTGGGATTACAGGTGCCCACCACCATGCCCAGCTAATTTTGTATTTTTAGTAGAGATGGGGTTTCACCATATTGGCCAGAATGGTCTTGAACTCCTGAACTTGTGATCTGCCCGCCTCAAAGTGCTGGGATTATAGGCATGAGCCACAGTGACCGACCAAATTTTGTATTTTTAGTAGAGATGGGGTTTCACCATATTGGCCAGAATGGTCTTGAACTCCTGAACTTGTGATCTGCCCGCCTCAAAGTGCTGGGATTATAGGCATGAGCCACAGTGACCGACCAAATTTTGTATTTTTAGTAGAGATGGGGTTTCACCATATTGGCCAGAATGGTCTTGAACTCCTGACCTCAGGTGATCCACCCACCTGGCCTCCCAAAGTGCTGGGATTACAGGCATGAGCCACAGTGACCGACCAAATTTTGTATTTTTGTAGATATGGGGTTTCTTCATGTTGTCCAGGCTGGTCTTGAACTCCTGAACTTGTGATCTGCCCGCCTCAAAGTGCTGGGATTACAGGCATGAGCCACAGTGACCGACCAAATTTTGTATTTTTAGTAGAGATGGGGTTTCACCATATTGGCCAGAATGGTCTTGAACTCCTGAACTTGTGATCTGCCCGCCTCAAAGTGCTGTCATTACAGGTGTGAGCCACTGTGCCCGGCCAGCTTATTCCCTTCTCTCTGATGCTTCCCTCACACGGTTACAGGTTTCTTCTGAGAGCACTCCATTATATCACTTGCACAAGGAGTCAAGGCTCAGTCTCTGCTTCCACAGACAAAACAAATATCTGTAGAATTTTTACAATGAGCAGTTTGGTAGAGATGAAAAAGTTAATTTTATTTTGAAAATAAAAATCTTATGTGGATTCCAAGATAAAGCATTCTAATGGGTTGAGGCTGAATATTTGTAGCCTAAAAACCATGATTTCATTTTCTACAGTACCCTGAGCTAAAGTTTGTCAAAGCAGGTCATTCATTCACTTTACCATGAAAGAGTCAGATCTTTATTTGTAGATGTAAAGCATTGTTACACTTAGTAGGGCAGAGGAGTGGGTGGAAGTGGAGACAGTGAGTGTAGGTCACACATTGAAGATATTTATGGGCAAGAAAGAGAGGAAAAATACTTTGGTATGAAAGGGCGGTAGGGTAAAGAGATTTCTTTAAGCTGGAAGGGTCTTGAATATGCTTGTAGAAGGAGGTGGAGGAGTATCAGAACTAGAAAATAATGAAAAAAATGGAGCAACATTCCAAGGAAGATGAGAAGGGATAGTGTCCCGTACACAGTATATTGAAGGAGGTGTTAGGCTATGGTAAGGAGGAGGAGGAGGTGGTTAGAATGGGTGAACTTATGGGTAAATCTAGGGACTGAAGGAAGGCAAGGTGAGACTGCAACTGGTGGCCAATAATTTTTACATGATGTAGGAAGCAATGTTATTAGTTAAATAAAGAGGCAAAAGTAGAGGTAGGAGTCTTCAGGGGAGTGGCAAATGCTGATGGAAGTAACCAGAGATAAATCAAAGGATGACTAGGTTGATTATAGAAACTGTATATGTAAAGCTAAGAAACTGTGACTCAATCAAGTGCTAGGGAGTATATCTCAGTAGGGTAGTGGATGGAGATTTCTCCATCACCCAGGCTGGAGTGCAGTGGTGCTATCTCGGTCACTGCAACCCTGCCTACTGGGTTCAAATGATTCCTGTTTCAGCTTCCTGAGTAGCTGGGATTACAGGTGCCCACCACCATGCCCAGCTAATTTTGTATTTTTAGTAAAGACAGGGTTTCAACATGTTGGCCAGGCTGGTCTCGAACTCCCGACCTCAAGTGATCCACCCACCTTGGCCTCCCTAAGTGCTGGGATTACAGGCGAGAGCCACCACAGCCAGCCATGGGTGGAGTTTTAAGAAGATAGATTTGGCATCCCCTGATGGGTGGGCTTGAGTAGGGTGAGAATAGAAACAGAATATCTAAGGAAATCCAGAATGAGGGTGTGGACGATGAGAGATATGCAAATAGGAATAACAAATTAAAAAAAAGAGAGAAATTAAAACCTGGGGATAGAACTCCAGAAATGCAAAGTAAGGTCAGCTGGATGATCTGATCTAGTAGGTTCTGTAGGTTCTGAAAGCCAGTTGGGGCTCCAGGACCAAACAACAGGACTGGATGATAAGCCATACTCAACTCAACAGCCAGGGATGGAGAAGACTTTTTTTCCTTTTTCTTTTTCTTATTTTTGTCTGATTGTCCACACCAAATATTATTATCATTTTTTTTTGAGAAACTCAGTTGAAATGGAAACTTGGTGTATTATTATTATTAAGACACAGTTTTTGCTCTTGTTGCCCAGGCTGGAGTGCAGTGGTGCAATCTTGGCTCACCACAACCTCTGCCTCCCAGGTTCAAGAGATTCTTCTGCCTCAGCCTCCCAAGTAGCTGGGACTATGGGCGCCTGCCAGAACACCCAGCTAAATTTTGTATTTTTAGTAGAGATGGGGTTTCACCATATTGGCCAGAATGGTCTTGAACTCCTGAACTTGTGATCTGCCCGCCTCAAAGTGCTGGGATTACAGGCGAGAGCCACCACAGCCAGCCATGGGTGGAGTTTTAAGAAGATAGATTTGGCATCCCCTGATGGGTGGGCTTGAGTAGGGTGAGAATAGAAACAGAATATCTAAGGAAATCCAGAATGAGGGTGTGGACGATGAGAGATATGCAAATAGGAATAACAAATTAAAAAAGAAATTAAAACCTGGGGATAGAACTCCAGAAATGCAAAGTAAGGTCAGCTGGATGATCTGATCTAGTAGGTTCTGTAGGTTCTGAAAGCCAGTTGGGGCTCCAGGACCAAACAACAGGACTGGATGATAAGCCATACTCAACTCAACAGCCAGGGATGGAGAAGACTTTTTTTCCTTTTTCTTTTTCTTATTTTTGTCTGATTGTCCACACCAAATATTATTATCATTTTTTAGAAACTCAGTTGAAATGGAAACTTGGTGTATTATTATTTTTAAGACACAGTTTTTGCTCTTGTTGCCCAGGCTGGAGTGCAATGGTGCTATCTCGGGTCACTGCAACCCTGCCTACTGGGTTCAAATGATTCCTGTTTCAGCTTCCTGAGTAGATGGGATTACAGGTGCCCACCACCATGCCCAGCTAATTTTGTATTTTTAGTAAAGACAGGGTTTCAACATGTTGGCCAGGCTGGTCTCGAACTCCTGACCTCAGGTGATCCACCCACCTCGGCCTCCCAAAGTGCTGGGATTACAGGTGTGAGCCACCATGCCTGGCCAGAGAAGGCTTTCTTCTTCTTCTTTTTTTTTTTTTTTTGAGACAGAGTCTTGCTTTGTTGCCCATGCTGGAGTGTAATGGCCTGATCTCTGGGTTCACTGCAACCTCCGCCTTCCAGATTCAAGTGATTCTCCTGCCTCAACTTCCTGAGCAGCTGGGATTACAGGCACATGGCACCATGCCCGGCTAATTTTGTATTTTTAGTAGAGACAGGGTTTCCCCATGTTGGTCAGGCTGGTCTCGAACTCCCGACCTCAAGTGATCCACCCACCTCGGCCTCCCTAAGTGCTGGGATTATAGGCATGAGCCACAGTGACCGACCAAATTTTGTATTTTTTGTAGATATGGGGTTTCTTCATGTTGTCCAGGCTGGTCTTGAACTCCTGACCTCAATTAATCCGTCCTCCTCGGCTTCCCAAAATGTTGGGATTACAAGTGTGAGCCACCGTGCCTGGTGAGAAGGCCTTCTTAGAGTACAGACATAAGCTTTGGAGGGAGGTGGTACATACTACATGTGTAATGGATAAGGCTATGAATTATTAAAGACATTTGGGAAAACATATCAATTGCTGAAATGTGCTGTCTGACCCATGACTGAAGGGAAATATAAGGAAGTATGTAGATACTTCTAGATGGCCTCTCAAACTCCCTATAATACCTTTTGGTTTTTTCTGGCACAACAGAACCTTTTTGAAAAATGGAGGAAAAGTTATGAATCCTCTTCTCAAAAAATTCACATATAACACAAAATATATTTCATAATTTAATGGAGTCCATGAATTTCTGAAATGCATCCATAAAGTTCAAGAGAAGTTGATGAGAGAGATGCAAATAGGAATAACAAATTCAATCAATAGACCTAGGAATAAAATACTTTCTGGGGAATTATACCTTTATAATAATAATACACTATCTTTATCTGTGGAAGATTAAGAAGAACCACAACATCACAATCCCTATCCTTCAAATTAATACCTGGGGATGGAGCTCCAGAAATGCAAAGTAAGGACAGTTGGATCATCTGGTCTAGTAGGTTCTGAAAACCAGTTGGGGTTCCAGGACCAAACAACAGGACTGGATGGTAAGTGGTACTCAACTCAACAGCCAGAGATGGAGAAGACTTTTTCTTTTTCTTCTTCTTTTTTTTTTTTTTTTGAGACAGAGTCTTGCTTTGTTGCTCTCACTTGTATTGCTCTCACCTGTCTTTCCTCCCAAGAGGCAATCCAATTCTCAGTCCTATATCACACTACGGTAAATTTACTAGATTGTTTGGAAGCAGCTTCTGGAAGCAGGTGGATTTGGGAGATCAGCAGGTGTTACTATACTTTTCTTACTTTGCCAAGTATCAACACATAGATAATGTAATAGAAGATGTCACATTCTGGATCTTTCAGAAGGCTGTTATGGACACTACAAATAATGGTCTCTGACCACAGACATAGCTGAATCATTCAGCAAATATTTACTGGGCGCCTGATATGTACAGGCACTGTGCCAGGACTGAGCCCACCGAAATAAAGAAGACACCATTTCTGTCATTGATGAGTGGCTTCACATGTAAAAGCGTGGATGCAGTTACTAGTGGCCTTAAAAACAAAGTCACCTAAGTTTGAGGCATTCTGAGGAGATGGAAAGGGCTCTGAGCTGGCAATGTGATTTTGGTTCTCCACATCCCAGACTTGTGAGCTTGGCAAGTCACTCAATCTCAGTTGCTTCACCTACCAAATGGGGTTAATAGGTAGACAGAACTGTTGCCTATCTTCAAAAAGATAACCCTGTAAAAATGAACATAAATGAGAAAACACAAGCACGGGGCTTATCTAAAGTGATAGTTGGCAGAGGGAAGAGGGAGGGAACAGGTCAGCTCCCCAGGTCTAAACAGCCTGCGCAGGATCTCGCACGAGGCTGGATCCGCTCAATCAGCCTTCCCGGATGGATCAAGCTCCGCTTCCGCCGCAGATACTCGCTGTAGGTGTGAGCGCCGGGCGTCAGACGCAGGGTACTGCCGGGGCCTCCCTCGCGCGCATGCTCCTGCGGAGAGGTGGAGACCGGAGGGGTGGGGGCGTGGCGAGGCACCGCAGACCGCCGGCTCGCTCTCTCAGAGGCCCGGCTGTGGAGGCGGGGACGCGCCCGCGCTCGTTCGCGCGGCCTGGTGCGTACAGTAGTGACGGCCGCGCGGGAGCGGTCACATGACCGTAGCGGTAGCCTGTACAGTAAGAACCCAATATGGCAGCGGCGGTAGCAGTGGCAACGGCAGCAGGAGGACCGGCCGCCCCATAGAACCCCCGCGCACCACCCCCGCCGCTTCCTCTGCTTGGGTGCCCCGCCGGCCTGACTTCCCCTTTCTCCCACCTTTCCCGGCACCGCGGGAAAAGCAGCGCAGGGCAGAGCAGGCAGGGAGGGCGGCCGGAGCCCGGACACGGGAGCCTCCCAGTCAGTTCAAGACCCGACATGAGGGAAAAGGGACGTAGGAAGAAGGGCAGGACCTGGGCGGAGGCCGCCAAGACGGTAAGGGGGAGGGAACGAAAGGGAAGGCCGGGAGGATTTTGTTCCCTTGTCGCTCGCCAGTCGCAGGAAGGGAGGCCACTGGCTCAGCGACCCGGTGGAGGGGGCACAAAACCGCGCGTAGAGGGCGGCGGTTAGTGTCGGGGTTGCGATCCCTGTGGGAATGGAGGCGCCTGGCGGAACGTGAGCGCCGCGGGGCCATGGCTTCTCCGCATCTGCGGCGAGTCCTCTCGGTGTTTTGAGGCTGTCTCTTGGGGTCACGTCGCTATCACCTCCGCTCTGTGGTAGCCCCCGCCCCGGACGGGGAAGTCTGTGGTGCTTGCACGGTAGCCGGTTCTTCTCCCTTGTGCGGCTGGAGAGCCCCCATTGGATGCAGATAGGAGAAGCCTTGTGCGTGCATTCAGCCCCGGAAAGGAGAGGGAGCGCTGGAGCGGGATAGAATTTACCCGTTACGGCGGACATGCCGCCTGACTTCGGGGCCCCTGTTTGTCTGGCTCCCGGAGCGGACGTGAGATCACGAGGCTTTTGTTTTTGTTTGGTGTTGGAGCGAAAGTGCAGGAGGTGTTTAGAAACGAAGTAACAGGTGGGACTTGTAGAATTTTTTTTTCTGTTTCCGTAGAGACCTACTCTGAACAAGGCAGCAATGCATGGTGGGACGTGTAGTTTACCCGGCGTTCACTTTCCCTAGCCAAAGTGATGGTGGCTTAACGAAGTTGTAATTAGTGGGTAAAACAGTTTTTTCCTCTTGATTCCGTTATGACGAAATTTAGAGGTAGGTTTTAAAAAGTGGAATATTGAGGATTAGTGAGAACTTTTGCCGTATTTTAAGAAAAATTAAAAGCATGTTGTATGCAGAAATGAAATGGTAGGAGATAGTGAAGTTCATTCCATCGTTGAGGGTGCAGCAGAAAAGTAATAGGACGTTAAACAGCAGCATTTTACTAGTGGAAAGTGAAGGGTATTCATCCCTTTAATGGTGAGTCATGTCAGTAATAACCCTTGTTATATGTCATATGGTTTATTTTTTAATGAGTTCTTAAAATAGTAATGTTCACTGTGGGGAAATTTGGAAAGTTATAGGAAAGTATAAATAAGACAATTAAAAATCACATTTCACCCCTCGGCTGTATCTGCTAATATTTGGTATATTACAATCTATTCTCTTTTATGTATTTCCCAAATCTAGGTCATACTGTTTATTGAGACTTGTGCATTTGTTTGTAAACTTTGTGCATTTGTTTTGTAAACCTTATGCATTAGGAGGTTGATTAGTCTTCAATTTGTATTTCTCTTAGTTGGAAATGTAAAAAAGTTAAGAACTAATAGCATTTTTTACTTAATGTTTTCACTTACAATGTATCTTCGTATAGCTTCCTGTGCTAGTATTTTCCCTCTAAAAGATAAGACTCTAGAAATACTTTTTTTTTCCGTTTCCGTAGAGACCTACACTGAACAAGGCAGCAATGCATGGTGGGACGTGTAGTTTACCCGGCGTTCACTTTTCCCTAGCCAAAGTGATGGTGGCTTAACGAAGTTGTAATTAGTGGGTAAAACAGTTTTTTCCTCTTGATTCCGTTATGACGAAATTTAGAGGTAGGTTTTAAAAAGTGGAATATTGAGGATTAGTGAGAACTTTTGCCGTATTTTAAGAAAAATTAAAAGCATGTTGTATGCAGAAATGAAATGGTAGGAGATAGTGAAGTTCATTCCATCGTTGAGGGTGCAGCAGAAAAGTAATAGAACATTAAACAGCAGCATTTTAGTAGTGGAAAGCGAAGGGTATTCATCCCTTTAATGGTGAATCATGTCAGTAATAACCCTTGTTATATGTCATATGGTTTATTTTTTAATGAGTTTTTTAAAATAGTAATGTTCACTGTGGGGAAATTTGGAAAGTTATAGGAAAGTATAAATAAGACAATTTAAAAAAATCACATTTCACCCCTCGGCTGTATCTGCTAATATTTGGTATATTACAATCGATTCTCTTTTGTGTATTTCCCCAAATCTAGGTCATACTGTTTATTGAGACTTGTGCATTTGTTTTGTAAACTTTGTGCATTTGTTTTGTAAACTTTGTGCATTTGTTTTGTAAACTTTGTGCATTTGTTTTGTAAACTTTGTGCATTTGTTTTGTAAACTTTGTGCATTTGTTTTGTAAACTTTGTGCATTTGTTTTGTAAACTTTGTGCATTTGTTTTGTAAACTTTGTGCATTTGTTTTGTAAACTTTGTGCATTTGTTTTGTAAACTTTGTGCATTTGTTTTGTAAACTTTGTGCATTTGTTTGTAAACTTTGTGCATTTGTTTTGTAAACCTTATGCATTAGGAGGTTGATTAGTCTTCAATTTGTATTTCTCTTAGTTGGAAATGTAAAAAAGTTAAGAAATAATAGCATTTTTTTTACTTAATGTTTTCACTTACAATGTATCTTCGTATAGCTTCCTGTGCTAGTATTTTCCCTCTAAAAGATAAGACTCTAGAAATACTTTTTTTTTTTTTGTAGAGATAGGGTCTCCCTATGTTGCTGAGGCTGGTCTTGAACTCCTGGGCTCAAGCAGTCCTCCTGCCTTGACCTCTCAAAGCACTAATATTACAGAAGTTTCTAGAATCTTAAGAGTGTTTTCTGAATTATGATTCCTTTGATAAAATCTAGCCATTGGGAGATTGTGACGAATAGGAAAAATTAGTCTGCATCTACTTAGCTTCTCTTATATTAGACTGTTGCTCATTTCATGCCCTAACTAGCTATGTGAAAAAATAGTATTTAAAAGTTGAAAAGACTACTTTGATTAGTAGAGTTCCTGAGGGGACCAGTATATTAGCAGCTTGGTGTTTTTCTTTGATTCTGGCAAATACATAAATCCCCAGTCTCAGTGAAAATGTGTTTTAGAAAGAGAATGATGACGCTAAAGTTTTTCTTTGTCTAGTAGCCAAAATCTAGAAAACACTCTAATTTTGGGGTTATTTTGTTACCTATACGTGAGTGGATTAAACTAAATCTCAGTGTTCAAAATATTTCTGTTTTTAGGAGAAATAGATGAAAATGAAAGGACTGGGCAAAGATACATCTGTAATATTTCAGACTGCAGAATAATGAAATCAGAAAATTAGTGATTTGACAACCGAAAGTAACTTTGACTTAAATAAGAATGCTAGTATTTAGATCAAGAGGAATAGAAAAGAGGTTTTAAGGCGCTTAAACTTATTTCTTAGGCATTAGGATGTCAAGTGATCTAGAAACAGTTTCATCAAGAAAGCAAGTGTCTGTTTCTTATTTCATGTGTTCTTGGTACCTCCATTGTAGAGCTATCATGTTTTAAATGTATATATGTGATACTGGGATGATATGGGGTGTGTGTGTGTGTGTGTGTATGTGGGAGAGCTACATGGTTTGAGGTAAGGTTACTATAAACTAAGAAAGCAAAATAGTAAGATTCATAATTATTATTATCACTTTATTTATTTATTTAGAATGGGTTTTGCTGTGTTGCCCAGGCAGGAGTGCAGTGGCTTCACATGTATGATTGTGGTATACTACAGCCTTGAACTTCTGGGCTCAAGTGATCATCCTGCCCAAGCTTCCCAAGTAGCTGGGACTACAGGCATGTGTCACTGGTCTGGCTTCATAATTATTATATTAGATGATGCCAAAGGCTGATAAAATGAACTTAAATGTATACACTCGCCCCAGTAACTAAGGACACCAGAGAGAGGTGATGGAGCTGTGATTCAGCTGATCTTGAATGCACATTGACTACACTGCACTGCCTCCCTGTTGATCTCATTTGTCTTATTTAAATATGCTAGTTACAAAAAGCATTATTCTAGTATTTAGTTAATAGTTTCACATGTTTTACTTTTTTTTTTTTTTTTTTTTTTTGAGACAGGATTTTGCTCTGTTGCCCAAGCCGAGTGCAGTGCCATAATGGTGGCTCATGGCAACCTCAGCCAACCCCTCAAGCAATCCTCCTGCCTCAGCCTCCAAAGTAGCTGGGACTGCAGGTGTGTGCCATCACTCCCAGCTAATTAATTTTTTTTTTTTTTTGTAGAGATAGGGTCTCCCTATGTTGCTGAGGCTGGTCTTGAACTCCTGGGCTCAAGTGATAGTCCTGCCTCAGCCTCTTGAAGTACTGAGATTATGGATGTGGGCCATCATACTCAGCTGTATGTTTTAAATTTTAAGGACAGTAGTGGTGGTGGTAATGAATGATTTGGGTGAGCTATATATATTGTAGTGTTTAGTACAATTTAAATTGAAAAACTTGTACCTAACCAGGGATATTGAGAACTATTACACTGACTTTATTTATTTATTTATTTTGAGACGGAGTTTTGCTGTTGTTACCCAGACTGGAGTGCAATGGCACGATCTCGGCTCACCGTAACCTCCGCCTTCTGGGTTCAAGCAATTCTCCTGCCTCAGCCTCCTGAGTAGCTGGGACTACAGGCATGCACCACCATGCCCAGCTAATTTTCGTATTTTTAGTAGAGACAGGGTTTCACCTTGTTGACCAGGATGGTCTCGATCTCTTGACCTTGTGATCCACCTGCCTCGGCCTCCCAAAGTGCTGGGATTATAGGCGTGAGCCACCGTGCCTGGCTACACTGACTTTATTTTTTGAGGCAGGGTCTTACTTTGTCACCAAGGCTAAAGTGCAATTTTGTGATCACGGCTCACTGCAACTTCCAGCTCCTGGGCTCAAGGGCTCCTCCCACTTAGCCTGTGGAGTAGCTAGTAGTACACACATGTGCCACCATGCCCAGCTAATTTGTGTGTGTGTGTGTGTGTGTGTGTGTGTGTGTGTGAGAGAGAGAGAGAGAGAGAGAGAGTGTCTCACTCAGTTGTCCCAGGCTGGAATGCAGTGGCGTGATCTTGGCTCACTGCAGCTTCTGCCTGCTGGGCTTGAGGAGTTGTCCTGACTGAGCTTCCCAAGTAGTTGGTACTACAGGCATGTGCTGCTATGCCCGGCTGATTTTTTGTATTGATGGGGTTTCGCCATGTCTCACAGGCTGGTCTCGAACTCCTGGACTCAGGTGATTTGTCCACCTCAGCCTTCCAGTGTGATGGGATTAGAGGCTCGAGCCACTGCACAGGGCCCACAGCTAATTTTTAAACTTTTTGTAGAGACGGGGGTCTCACCAAGTTTCCCAGGCTGGTCCTGAACTCCTAGACTCAAGTGATCTGCCTGCCTCGGCCTCCCAGAGTGTTAGGATTACAGGTGTGAGCCACTGCACCTTGCCTGCATTGACTTTAGGATTATGTTCAAAGTTAGGCTCATTAAAAAGAAAGATGAATCGTCTAAATATTTGATTACATCCTGAGGATTTTAGCAGTTTTTGCAAAGCAAAACTTTGAAAATAGCAGTCTTATCGATCTTGTTTACTTTTTGACTTTTCCCTCCTTACCCATCGCTGGAGAAGCATCACAAGGCAAAAGAGTCCCAAAAGGACAAATGTTAAGTGTGTGATGGTAGGTGGAAGAGATGGAGAGGCAGACTTTAGAGGTTACACACTGAAGGGACGTTGGGTATTTTTTTGGGAGGAAAGTGATGAAAAATATGAGAAACAAGGTGTGGGTGTTAGAGATGAGGAACATAACCTGTAGTGTAGATCTTTGGAATATAATTTGTAGACTGAAGAAAAAGTTGTTTTTTTTTTTTTAATTTATGTAGACTTGATTCATTGGTTTATATTTTGAATGTACACAATATTTTAGTTTTTGTCATTTACCTTATTTAATTTTAGGGAATAAGGTAAAAGACAGAAAATTTCCATTAAAGGGATGACACTGGTAGGCTAATTACTTTGAGGTAGGAAGTGTAGAAAATGGAAATATTATTTTCTGAGATGGAGTCTCACTCTGTTGCCCAGGTTGGAGTGCGGTGGTGCGATCTTGGCTCACTGCAACCTCCACCTCCCAGATTCAAGCGATTCTTCGCCCTAGCCCTCCAAGTAGCTGAGATTATCACGCCTGGCCAATTTTTATTATACAAACTTTAGAAAGTAAAACTGGGCAGAATCTTGGCTCATGGATTATATAAAAATTGGTGAGAAAGCATTATCAGTGGCATGCGCTAAACGTTGAGAAACTGAGAGCTAAGCTATCAGGATGCAAAGGCCTAAGAATGATAGAATGGACTTTGGGGACTCTGGGTGGGGAAGGGTGGGAGGGGATGAGGGATAAAAGACTACACATTGGGTACAGTGTGCACTGATCAGGTGATGGGTGCACCAGAATCTCAGAAATCACCACTAAAGAACTTATCCATGTAACCAAACACTACCTGTTCCCCAAAAAGTATTGGGGAAAAAAGAACTTACAACCCCCCACAAGAGCCAATACATAGAGACTTCTGGGAAAAAAAATTCTTCTGAGAAACCGTCTGGGCCCAGTCCTTTTTGATGAGCTAATTCCTTGATAATTTTGTGTATTTCTTCTGTGGAACTTAGTTTGCCTACCATCCTCTCTCCGAGGGTCAATTTTAGTAAATTGTATTTTCATTAACAATTATCCATATAATATAGATTCTCAAATTTATTTGCCTAAAGCTGTGGAAAATCTCTTAGAATTTAAAATTTTTTCTCTTTATAGTTATTTTTCCCTTATTGATGCTTACTTTGTATATTTGTATTACTATCTTTTTTCTTTATTAATTTTGCTAGTGGTTTTTTTGTGCAGGTTTTTTTTCCTCCAAAGAAAAGGATTTTGTTTATGAATTGTTTTTTTATTCTCTGACCTCAGTAGTTCACTTAAACCTTTACAGTTTAACTCTTAGGCTTTGTTTTGGTTTCCTTTGTTACCTTTCTAGCTATTTGAGTTGGGAATTTATTTACTTTATTATTTATTTATTTTTTTTAAAAGGAGTCTCACTCTGGCACCGGGCTGGAGTGCAGTGGCGATCTCAGCTCACTGTAACCTTCGCCTCCGGGATTCAAATGATTCTCCTGCCTCAGCCTCCCAAATAGCTGGGATTACAGGCGTGAGCCACTGCACCTGGCCTATTTATTTTAATTTTAATTTTTTTTCCCTTGAGACAGTGTCTTGGGTGTTGCCCAGACTGGAGTGCAGTGGCGTGATCTCAGCTCGCTGCAGCTTCTGCCTCCTAGGCTCAAGGGATCCGCTTGCCTCAGCCTCCCAAATAGCTGGGATTACAGGTGCTTGCCATAATGCCCAGCTAATTTTTGTATTTTTAGTAGAGATGGGGTTTCACCATGTTGGCCAGGATGGTCTTGATCTCTTGACCTTGTGATCCACCCACCTCTCCTTCCAAAGTGCTGGGATTACAGGTGCTTGCCATAATGCCCAGCTAATTTTTGTATTTTTAGTAGAGATGGGGTGTCACCATGTTGGCCAGGATGGTCTTGATCTCTTGACCTTGTGATCCACCCACCTCTCCTTCCAAAGTGCTGGGATTACAGGCATGAGCCACGGCATCTGGCCTATTTATTTTAATTTTTAATTTTTTTTCCCTTGAGACAGTGTCTTGGGTGTTGCCCAGACTGGAGTGCAGTGGCGTGATCTCAGCTCACTGTAACCTTCGCCTCCAGGATTCAAATGATTCTCCTGCCTCAGCCTCCTGAGTAGCTGGGATTACAGGCGTGAGCCACTGCACCTGGCCTATTTATTTTAATTTTAATTTTTTTTCCCTTGAGACAGTGTCTTGGGTGTTGCCCAGACTGGAGTGCAGTGGCGTGATCTCAGCTTGCTGCAGCTTCTGCCTCCTAGGCTCAAGGGATCCGCTTGCCTCAGCCTCCCAAATAGCTGGGATTACAGGCGTGAGCCACTGCACCTGGCCTATTTATTTTAATTTTAATTTTTTTTCCCTTGAGACAGTGTCTTGGGTGTTGCCCAGACTGGAGTGCAGTGGCGTGATCTCAGCTCGCTGCAGCTTCTGCCTCCTAGGCTCAAGGGATCCGCTTGCCTCAGCCTCCCAAATAGCTGGGGTTACAGGTGCTTGCCATAATGCCCAGCTAATTTTTGTATTTTTAGTAGAAATGGGGTGTCACCATGTTGGCCGGGATGGTCTTGATCTCTTGACCTTGTGATCTGCCCACCTCTCCTTCCAAAGTGCTGGGATTACAGGCATGAGCCACCGTACCTGGCCTATTTATTTTAATTTTTAATTTTTTTTTTCCCTTGAGACAGTGTCTTGGGTGTTGCCCAGACTGGAGTGCAGTGGCGTGATCTCAGCTTGCTGCAGCTTCTGCCTCCTAGGCTCAAGGGATCCGCTTGCCTCAGCCTCCCAAGTACCTGGGACCACAAGCGCACACTACCGTGCCTGGCTAATTTTTGTATTTTTTGTCGAGATGGGGTTTTGCCACGTTGTCCGGCCTGGTCTCAAATTGCTGGGCTCTAGCGATCTGCCTGTTTTGGCCTCCTAAAGCGTTTGGATTGCAGGTGTGAGCTGCTGTGCTCTGCTAATTTTTAATTGATGTAGCTCTTTGGTCTTGTGAATTTTCCTCTGATCTCTGCTTTACATTTATCCCATAGATCTGTATGCAAAATTTTTACTCATTGTTTTTCTGAAATTCTATAATTTATTTCTCCTTTCACCCAAGAGTTTAATACAAAGTTCTTTAATTTAAAAAAAAATTGAGAAACTGCTCTCATGCATAATTTTCAAAACAACTGTGTATTTATATTCATGAAATTACTTTCTGCAAGTCTGTTAGTACTAGGTGGCTTGATGTAACACTTTGCTTGACTTATCTTCCTTCTTGCCATATTATTTAAAGTTCTCCTGCATAAATTTTGTGTTAATTTTGTAATTTTTTCTGTCCTGTTTTTATTTCCCTATCTGGAAAGCAGACAAGCCTCCTAGCTTGTTGAAGGGGTTTGGAAAAAGGCAGAATCTTTTTTGAACACTTAAATTAAAAATTTCTATGAAAGGTGCTGCTGCTGCTGCTACTCCTGCATCTCTTATAGAATTCCAAAAGGCGTTGAGAAAAAACCTCTGGTTTGCGAAAGTCCTTGCTGCTTTCCCATCCACAGATTCTGTCTATGCCTGAGAAGCTGGACAGTTTTGCTGTGGGTGAAGGGACATTTTTTCCCCACTACAAAAGCTGTCTGAAAGGAGGCCAGTGTGTGGAAGATATAACTAAGCTTGCTATCTTTGTCATGTTTACAGAAGAACTCTGAATGCCCCTCTAGTTCTGTATTCTTTCTTTTTACATCTCACAGAGGCCATCCTCATAGTTTATGGTATTTTATAATTTAGTATTTTTAGTACAGTGTGATTTATTATGTTTTTACTGTTAAAAGGTTATTGAATGTACTAAATTTTAGAATATTAAATATGATTTTAAAACAGTGATACTTGCTTTAAATTTATTTCCTATTCAATATAGGCTCATTTTTTTAAAAAAAAAAAACAAGTAGAAGTATATAAAGAGTTAATCCTGGATGATTCAATATACTGAAAACGGGGATTAAGTAAGTCTGCATACTGAAATATTAAAAATATTTACCATACTGAAATTAACTGTGGTTGATAGCTTGTTACATATGGCTTTCTGGATTTTTTTACCCTGTTTATACAAACAGGTATACCTTTGTTTTACATGAAATTCTATAACTTTATGAATATCATGGATATCTTTTCATGTCATTACTTGTATATTTAATATCTGCCTTCTTTTTTTTTTTTCTTTTTTGAGATGGGGTCTTGCTTTGTTGACCAGGCTGAAGTGCAGTGGCATTCCCAGCTCACTACAGCCTTGACCTCCTGGGCTCAAACTATCCTACTGCCTCAGCTTTCTGAATAGCCAGGATGACAGGCATGTGCCATCATACCAGGTTGTTATTTTTTTTTTGAGACAGAGTCTTGCTCTGTTACCAGGCTGGAATGCAGTGGTATGATCTCGGCAACCTCCATCTCCTGGGTTCAAGCGATTCTCCTGCCTCAGCCTCCCAAGTAGCTGGGATTACAGGCATGAGCCACTGCACCTGGCCTATTTATTTTAATTTTAATTTTTTTTCCCTTGAGACAGTGTCTTGGGTGTTGCCCAGACTGGAGTGCAGTGGCGTGATCTCAGCTTGCTGCAGCTTCTGCCTCCTAGGCTCAAGGGATCCGCTTGCCTCAGCCTCCCAAATAGCTGGGATTACAGGCATGAGCCACTGCACCTGGCCTATTTATTTTAATTTTAATTTTTTTTCCCTTGAGACAGTGTCTTGGGTGTTGCCCAGACTGGAGTGCAGTGGCGTGATCTCAGCTTGCTGCAGCTTCTGCCTCCTAGGCTCAAGGGATCCGCTTGCCTCAGCCTCCCAAATAGCTGGGATTACAGGTGCTTGCCATAATGCCCAGCTAATTTTTGTATTTTTAGTAGAGACAGGGTTCACCATGTTGGCCAGGATGGTCTTGATCTCTTGACCTTGTGATCCACCCACCTCTCCTTCCAAAGTGCTGGGATTACAGGTGCTTGCCATAATGCCCAGCTAATTTTTGTATTTTTAGTAGAGACAGGGTTCACCATGTTGGCCAGGATGGTCTTGATCTCTTGACCTTGTGATCCACCCACCTCTCCTTCCAAAGTGCTGGGATTACAGGCATGAGCCACTGCACCTGGCCTATTTATTTTAATTTTAATTTTTTTTCCCTTGAGACAGTGTCTTGGGTGTTGCCCAGACTGGAGTGCAGTGGCGTGATCTCAGCTCACTGTAACCTTCGCCTCCAGGATTCAAATGATTCTCCTGCCTCAGCCTCCCAAATAGCTGGGATTACAGGCATGAGCCACTGCACCTGGCCTATTTATTTTAATTTTAATTTTTTTTCCCTTGAGACAGTGTCTTGGGTGTTGCCCAGACTGGAGTGCAGTGGCGTGATCTCAGCTTGCTGCAGCTTCTGCCTCCTAGGCTCAAGGGATCCGCTTGCCTCAGCCTCCCAAATAGCTGGGATTACAGGCATGAGCCACTGCACCTGGCCTATTTATTTTAATTTTAATTTTTTTTCCCTTGAGACAGTGTCTTGGGTGTTGCCCAGACTGGAGTGCAGTGGCGTGATCTCAGCTCGCTGCAGCTTCTGCCTCCTAGGCTCAAGGGATCCGCTTGCCTCAGCCTCCCAAGTACCTGGGACCACAAGCGCACACTACCATGCCTGGCTAATTTTTGTATTTTTAGTAGAGATGGGGTGTCACCATGTTGGCCAGGATGGTCTTGATCTCTTGACCTTGTGATCCACCCACCTCTCCTTCCAAAGTGCTGGGATTACAGGCATGAGCCACTGCACCTGGCCTATTTATTTTAATTTTAATTTTTTTTCCCTTGAGACAGTGTCTTGGGTGTTGCCCAGACTGGAGTGCAGTGGCGTGATCTCAGCTCGCTGCAGCTTCTGCCTCCTAGGCTCAAGGGATCCGCTTGCCTCAGCCTCCCAAGTACCTGGGACCACAAGCGCACACTACCATGCCTGGCTAATTTTTGTATTTTTAGTAGAGATGGGGTGTCACCATGTTGGCCAGGATGGTCTTGATCTCTTGACCTTGTGATCCACCCACCTCTCCTTCCAAAGTGCTGGGATTACAGGCATGAGCCACTGCACCTGGCCTATTTATTTTCATTTTTAATTTTTTTTCCCCTTGAGACAGTGTCTTGCGTGTTGCCCAGATTTGAGTGCAGTGGCGTGATCTCAGCTCGCTGCAGCTTCTGCCTCCTAGGCTCAAGGGATCCGCTTGCCTCAGCCTCCCAAATAGCTGGGATTACAGGCATGAGCCACTGCACCTGGCCTATTTATTTTAATTTTAATTTTTTTTCCCTTGAGACAGTGTCTTGGGTGTTGCCCAGACTGGAGTGCAGTGGCGATCTCAGCTCACTGTAACCTTCGCCTCCAGGATTCAAATGATTCTCCTGCCTCAGCCTCCCAAATAGCTGGGATTACAGGTGCTTGCCATAATGCCCAGCTAATTTTTGTATTTTTGTCGAGATGGGGTTTTGCCACGTTGCCCGGCCTGGTCTCAAATTCCTGGGCTCTAGCGATCTGCCTGTTTTGGCCTCCTAAAGTGTTTGGATTGCAGGTGTCAGCTGCTGTGTTCTGCTAATTTTTAATTGATGTAGCTCTTTGGTCTTGTGAATTTTCCTCTGATCTCTGCTTTACATTTATCCCATAGATCTGTATGCAAAATTTTTACTCATTGTTTTTCTGGAATTCTATAATTTATTTCTCCTTTCACCCAAGAGTTTAATACAAAGTTCTTTAATTTAAAAAAAAAAAAAAAAAAAAACAAGTAGAAGTATATAAAGAGTTAATCCTGGATGATTCAATATACTGAAAACGGGATTAAGTAAGTCTGCATACTGAAATATTAAAAATATTTACCATACTGAAATTAACTGTGGTTGATAGCTTGTTACATATGGCTTTCTGGATTTTTACCCTGTTTATACAAACAGGTATACCTTTGTTTTACATGAAATTCTATAATTTATTTCTCCTTTCACCCAAGAGTTTAATACAAAGTTCTTTAATTTAAAAAAAAAAAACAAGTAGAAGTATATAAAGAGTTAATCCTGGATGATTCAATATACTGAAAACGGGATTAAGTAAGTCTGCATACTGAAATATTAAAAATATTTACCATACTGAAATTAACTGTGGTTGATAGCTTGTTACATATGGCTTTCTGGATTTTTACCCTGTTTATACAAACAGGTATACCTTTGTTTTACATGAAATTCTATAACTTTATGAATATCATGGATATCTTTTCATGTCATTACTTGTATATTTAATATCTGCCTTTTTTTTTTTTTTTGAGACAGAGTCTTGCTCTGTCACCAGGCTGGAATGCAGTGGTATGATCTAGGCAACCTCTGTCTCCTGGATTCAAGCGATTCTTCCACCCCAGCCCTCCAAGTAGCTGAGATTATCACGCCTGGCCAATTTTATTATACAAACTTTAGAAAGTAAAACTGGCAGAATCTTGGCTCATGGATTATATAAAAATTGGTGAGAAAGCATTATCAGTGGCATGCGCTAAACATTGAGAAACTGAGAGCTAAGCTATCAGGACGCAAAGGCCTAAGAATGATAGAATGGACTTTGGGGACTCTGGGTGGGGGAAGGGTGGGAGGGGGATGAGGGATAAAAGACTACACATTGGGTACAGTGTGCACTGATCAGGTGATGGGTGCACCAGAATCTCAGAAATCACCACTAAAGAACTTATCCATGTAACCAAACACTACCTGTTCCCCAAAAAGTATTGGGGGGAAAAAAAGAACTTACAACCCCCCACAAGAGCCAATACATAGAGACTTCTGGGAAAAAAAATTCTTCTGAGAAACCGTCTGGGCCCAGTCCTTTTTGATGAGCTAATTCCTTGATAATTTTGTGTATTTCTTCTGTGGAATTTAGTTTGCCTACCATCCTCTCCCTATGAGGTTCAATTTTAGTAAATTGTATTTTCATGAACAATTATCCGTATAGTATAGATTCTCAAATTTATTTGCCTAAAGCTGTGGAAAATCTCTTAGAATTTAAAATTTTTTCTCTTTATAGTTATTTTTCCCTTATTGATGCTTACTTTGTATATTTGTATTACTATCTTTTTTCTTTATTAATTTTGCTAGTGGTTTTTTTTGTGTGGGTTTTTTTTTCCTCCAAAGAAAAGGATTTTGTTTATGAATTGTTTTTTTATTCTCTGACCTCAGTAGTTCACTTAAACCTTTACAGTTTAACTCTTAGGCTTTGTTTTGGTTTCCTTTGTTACCTTTCTAGCTATTTGAGTTGGGAATTTATTTACTTTATTATTTATTTATTTTTTTTAAAAGGAGTCTCACTCTGGTGCCCGGGCTGGAAGGCAGTGGCGGATCTCAGCTCACTGTAACCTTCGCCTCCGGGATTCAAAGGATTCTTCTGCCTCAGCCTCCCAAATAGCCGGGATTACAGGTGCTTGCCATAATGCCCAGCTAATTTTTGTATTTTTAGTAGAGATGGGGGTGACACCATGTTGGCCAGGATGGTCTTGATCTCTTGACCTTGTGATCCGCCCACCTCTCCTTCCAAAGTGCTGGGATTACAGGCATGAGCCACCGCACCTGGCCTATTTATTTTAATTTTTAATTTTTTTTCCCTTGAGACAGTGTCTTGCGTGTTGCCCAGACTGGAGTGCAGTGGCGTGATCTCAGCTCACTGCAGCTTCTGCCTCCTAGGCTCAAGGGATCCGCTTGCCTCAGCCTCCCAAGTACCTGGGACCACAAGCGCACACTACCATGCCTGGCTAATTTTTGTATTTTTTGTCGAGATGGGGTTTTGCCACGTTGCCCGGCCTGGTCTCAAATTCCTGGGCTCTAGCGATCTGCCTGTTTTGGCCTCCTAAAGTGTTTGGATTGCAGGTGTCAGCTGCTGTGCTCTGCTAATTTTTAATTGATGTAGCTCTTTGGTCTTGTGAATTTTCCTCTGATCTCTGCTTTACATTTATCCCATAGATCTGTATGCAAAATTTTTACTCATTGTTTTTCTGAAATTCTATAATTTATTTCTCCTTTCACCCAAGAGTTTAATACAAAGTTCTTTAATTTAAAAAAAAAATTGAGAAACTGCTCTCATGCATAATTTTCAAAACAACTGTGTATTTATATTCATGAAATTACTTTCTGCAAGTCTGTTAGTACTAGGTGGCATGATGTAACACTGTGCTTGACTTATCTTCCTTCTTGCCATATTATTTAAAGTTCTCCTGCATAAATTTTGTGTGAATTTCATAATTTTTTCTGTCCTGTTTTTATTTTCCTATCTGGAAAGCAGACAAGCCTCCTAGCTTGTTGAAGGGGTTTGGAAAAAGGCAGAATCTTTTTTGAACACTTAAATAAAAAATTTCTATGAAAGGTGCTGCTGCTGCTGCTACTACTGCATCTCTTATAGAATTCAGAAAGGCGTTGAGAAAAAACCTCTGGTTTGCGAAAGTCCTTGCTGCTTTCCCATCCACAGATTCTGTCTATGTTTGAGAAGCTGGACAGTTTTGCTGTGGGTGAAGGGACTTTTTTTTCCCCCACTACAAAAGCTGTCTGAAAGGAGGCCAGTGTGTGGAAGATATAACTAAGCTTGCTATCTTTGTCATGTTTACAGAAGAACTCTGAATGCCCCTCTAGTTCTGTATTCTTTCTTTTACATCTCACAGAGGCCGTCCTCATAGTTTATGGTATTTTATAATTTAGTATTTTTAGTACAGTGTGATTTATTATGTTTTTACTGTTAAAAGGTTATTGAATGTACTAAATTTTAGAATATTAAATATGATTTTAAAACAGTGATACTTGCTTTAAATTTATTTCCTATTCAATATAGGCTCATTTTTTTAAAAAAAACAAACAAGTAGAAGTATATAAAGAGTTAATCCTGGATGATTCAATATACTGAAAACGGGGATTAAGTAAGTCTGCATACTGAAATATTAAAAATATTTACCATACTGAAATTAACTGTGGTTGATAGCTTGTTACATATGGCTTTCTGGATTTTTTACCCTGTTTATACAAACAGGTATACCTTTGTTTTACATGAAATTCTATAACTTTATGAATATCATGGATATCTTTTCATGTCATTACTTGTATATTTAATATCTGCCTTTTTTTTTCTTTTCTTTTTTGAGATGGGGTCTTGCTTTGTTGACCAGGCTGAAGTGCAGTGGCATTCCCAGCTCACTACAGCCTTGACCTCCTGGGCTCAAACTATCCTACTGCCTCAGCTTTCTGAATAGCCAGGATGACAGGCATGTGCCATCATACCAGGTTGTTATTTTTTTTTTTTTTTTGAGACAGAGTCTTGCTCTGTCACCAGGCTGGAATGCAGTGGTATGATCTCGGCAACCTCCGTCTCCTGGGTTCAAGTGATTCTCCTGCTTCAGCCTCCCAAGTAGCTGGGACTATAGGTGCGTGTCACCACGCCTGGCTAATTTTTGTATTTTTAGTA
>JAKFGQ010000493.1:0-22332 GCA_021498475.1 Saguinus midas | reverse complement strand
TCTGTTTTTCTATTTTCATAGGTAGCAGACTACTGCTGTGTCCAGTGGCCAGTCTCGAACCTGTGATTTCAGCATCCGCCTGCTCGGCATTCTGTGCTGGGCCAGCAACAGGCTTGGGAGCCCAGCCCAAAATGTTTTTTTTAAATTTATTTATTTATTTATTTATTTATTTATTTATTTAGAGAAGAGAGAGAGAGAGAGAGAAAGGTTCGACTTTATTTTATTTTAACAAAGTTCCCAGCCACCCTGCAGTTCCTTTCTTTATTACCTTTGTTATTGTTTTAATTTATTTATTTATTTATTTATTTTTATTTTTATTTAAGTATTTATTCATTCATTCAAAGGTTTGCTTGTTCCAGGTCTGAGTTCAAGTGTTGAATATCCTTGTTAATTTTCTGTCTGGTTGATCTGTCTGCTATTGACAGTGGAGTGTTAAAGTCTCCACTATTATTGTGTGGAGTCTAAGTCCCTTTGTAAGTCATTAAGAACTTGCCTTATATATCTGGGTGCTCCTACATTGGGTCCATATATATTTAGAATCGTTATCTCTTCTTGTTGTATCGATCCTTTTACCATTATGTAATGACCTTCTTTGTCCCTTTTGATCTTTGTTACTTTAAAGTCTATTTTATCAGAGATGAGAATTGCAACTCCTGCTTTTCTTTGCTCTCCATTTTCTTGGTAAATCTTCCTCCATCCCTTTATTTTGAGCCTTTGTGTATCTTTGCATGTGAGGTGGGTTTCCTGGATACAGCACACCTATGGGTTTTGGTTTTTTATCCAATTTGCCAGTCTGTGTCTTTTGATTGGTGCATTTAGCCCATTTACATTCAGGGTTAATATTGTTATGTGTGAATTTGGTACTGCCATTTTGATGCTAGCTGGCTGTTTTGCCCGTTGGTTCATGTACATTCTTCATTTTGTTGATGGTCTTTAGCATTTGGTATGCTTTTAGGATGGCTGGAACTGGTTGTTTCTTTCTATGTGAAGTGCCTCTTTCAGGAGCTCTTGTAAAGCAGGCCTAGTGGTGACAAAATCTCTGAGTACTTGCTTGTTCGTGAAGGATTTTATTTTTCCTTCACTTATGAAGCTCAGTTTGGCTGGATATGAAATTCTGGGTTGAAAGCTCTTTTCTTTAAGGATGTTGAATATTGGCCCCCACTCTCTTCTGGCTTTTAGAGTCTCTGCCGAGAGATCTGCTGTGAGTCTGATGGGCTTCCCTTTGTGGGTGACCTGACCTTTCTCTCTGGCTGCCCTTAGTATTTTCTCCTTCGTTTCAACCCTAGTGAATCTGACGATTATGTGCCTTGGGGTTGCTCTTCTTGCAGAGTATCTTTGTGGTGTTCTCTGTATTTCCTGGAGTTGAGTATTGACCTGTCTTGCTAGGTTGGGGAAATTTTCCTGGATAATATCCTGAAGAGTGTTTTCCAGCTTGGATTCATTCTCTTCATCACATTCTGGTACACCTATCAAACGTAGGTTGGGTCTCTTCACATAGTCCCACATTTCTTGGAGATTTTGTTCATTCCTTTTGTGCTTTTTCTTTAATCTTGGTTTCTCGTTTTATTTCATTGAGTTGATCTTCAACTTCTGATATTCTTTCTTCTGCTTGGTCAATTCGGCTGTTGAAACTTGTGCATGCTTGGAAGTTCTCGTGTTGTGTTTTCAGCTCCTTCAATTCATTCATATTCCTCTCTAAGTTGTCCATTCTAGTTATCAATTCCTCAAATCTTTTTCAAATCTTTTTCTAGGTTCTTAGTTTCTTTGCACTGGTTTAGAACATGTTCCTTTAGCTCACTGAGTTTCTCATTATCCACTTTCTGAAGTCCTGATTCCGTCATTTCTTCACATTCATTCTCCGTCCAGCTTTGTTCCTTGCTGGTGAGGAGTTTTGGTCCTTTTTGAGGTGAGGTGTTTTGGTTTCGGTGTTTTCCTCTTTTTGCGCTGGTTTCTTCCCATCTTTATGGATTTATCCTCCTGTCGTCTTAGTATTGGCTGATTTTTCAATTGGGTCTCTGTGTGGGCACTGAGATTGTTGATGATGAAGTATTTCTGTTACTTAGTTTTCCTCTAATGATCTTTCCTCTCTGCTGTATGTACTGAGGTCCCTCCAGGCCCTGCTTGTCTGGGGGTATACCTGCAGCAGCTGCAGCACAATGAGGATGATACCAGTTTCTTCTTCTGCCCTTGTTCCAGAATGATGCCAGCCAAATGTCAGTCTGATTAGTCCTTTCTGGGGTGACTCCTTGGATATACAGGGGTCAGGGAGCTGCTTGAGGAGACAGTCTGTACTTTATAGGAGCTCAGTGCTGAGCTGTGAGCTCCGTTGTTCATTCAGGGTTGTTGGGAGGTTGTTTATGTCTGCTGCAATGGAACTCATAAAACACCACTCTTTTTCTCACCCTCAGATGCTCTGTCTCAGGAGTTGGGGCTTTCTTTTGAGTATCTGTTGCACTGTCCTGCCCCACTAGATGGCAGTCTATTCACTATTTGCCTGCCGGCTCTGACCTGCTGGCGCGTCCGCGCTTTTGCTGCTGGGCTCCCTTCTGCTGTGGGTGAGTCTCTCTGTTATGGCAGGTTGCCTCAGCAACGGCAGGCAGTCCTGGGCGGTACTTAAGTGGGGTGCACTTCGTCATCAATGGTGGACGCCCTCCCTGACCGGGCTGCACCGTCCCAGATGCCGGCAACAAAACTCTCAGCCCCAAGCGCCTCCAGTCGCCGCCTGCTTGTCCTGTGAGCGTGGGACCCGCCGAGCCCGATCACCCAGCTCCTGCCTCAGAGTCCGTCTCTCTCTCTCTTCCTCTCCCCAAGCTGAAAGGTCGACTCTCTCACTGGCGCCCCAGGAGCCTGCCGATAGGGCACTGGGATCCGTCGATCTCCCGTGCCGCTGCCCACTACCCCGGCTCAGATCACGCTTCCCAGGAAACTCCTGGTCTGGCTCATTGTCCAAGTCCCGTTCAATCAGATGGACATGCCAATCTGCCCTTCCAAATCTCAGATTGCCGGTTTAACAGGGCACCCAGACCAGTGAGTTCGCGCCGGGTCCGCTGCGCGCTGCGGCGCAGGCCAAAGGCGGCGGGAGCCGGCTGCTAGCCGGCTTGCTAGCGTGTGTCTCTCCCCACCTGGGACTTTCAATGCTCTGTGGGCATAAAAGGAACATCCAGAATGCGGCTAGGACTCACCCTCTGCCTTCACGAGAGCTGCAATCCTGAGTCACCTCTGACGCCATCTTGCCTCCCCTTGAGTAGACTCTTAACTCTTCCCAGGTGTGTATTATTGAATGAGACTCTGACTAAGTGGGCATAAAAAGGAGACTCAGGTGTATTGCCCAGGTGTTCATTTCTTACAGAGACTCTGAATGTGTAGGCATTTGAAATAGACCATTGACTGTTTCTGAGGGGAGTATTATTCACAGGGGCCCAGAACGAGTGGACATGTGAAAGAGATTCCTGACTTATCAGATATACATGTTATTCACTAAAACACTGAAAGTGTGTCATTATGAAATAGACCGCATCTTACTCCACAGGTTCGCATTATTTTTTGACTCTCCAGATGAACCACCATAGGAAATAGACTAGTGATTATTCCCCACATGTGCAATATTTGAAGAGGTTCTGTATGAGTGTCCATATCAAAGAGTCTCCTGACCCTCACACATATTTGTATCATTCACGGAGCTGCTTGATTTGGGGATACCTTCAATAGGGTCCTTCCTCCTCCACAGCTGTTTATTACGCACTGAAGCTCTGAATGAGAGACCATTTGAAATCGAATCCTGATGGCTTCCAAGATGGCGTTGTAAAGGCGACTCAGGATTGCAGCTTTCAGTGAAGGCACAGAGGGTGAGTTTTAGCCGCATTCTCAAAATGGACCTTTTTTGCCCACAGAACTTTGAATGTCCCAGGTGTGGGAGAGACACGGGACGCTAGCGCAGCTGGCTCGTGTGGCCATTTCGGCCGGGCCAGGGCCACAGCGCAGGGTCATCCAGCACAAAACAAACTGGTCTTGGTGCCCTGTTAAACCAGCAATCTGAGATTTGGAAGGGCAGATTGGCATGTCCATCTGATTGAACGGGACTTGGACAATGAGCCAGACCAGGAGATTCCTGGGAATCGTGATCTGAGCCGGTGATTTGGGCAGCAGCATGGGAGATTGCAGGGATCCCAGTGCCCTATCAGCAGGCTACCGGGCCACCAGTGAGAGAGTCGACTGTTCAGCTTGGGGAGAGGAAGAGAGAGGACTGACTCTGAGGCAGGGAGCTGGGTGATGGGGCTTGGCGCATCCCATCCTCATGGGGACAAGCAGGGCGGCGATTGGAGGCGCTCGGGGCTGAGAGTTTTGCTGCAGGCATCTAGGACGGTGCAGCCCAGTGGGGGAGTGGCGTCAGCCACTATGGATGCAAACCACCCCTACTGAAGTACCGCCCAGGGCTGACACAGCCTGCCATTGCCGAGGCAACTTGCCATTACAGAGAGACTCCACCAAGAGGGCGGAGTGCACCACAGCAGAACAAAGCCCGTGACAGCAGGGCAAACCCACGCTAGCTGGGTGGAGTCCCAGCAGGCAAATAGTGAATAGACTGCCTACTAGCTGGGCAGGAAAGTGCAACAGATACTCATAAAGAAAGCCCCATCTCCCTGAGAAGAGCATCTAAGGGGGGAAAAAAGTGGGGGTTTTATGAGTTCTATTGCAGCACAGACACATCTTCCCAACATCCTTGAATGAACAACGGAGCTCACAGCTCAGCACTGGAGCCCCTATAAAGCAAACACTGTCTCGTCAAGCAGCTCCCTGACCCCTGTGTATCCAAGGAGTCACCCCAAAAAGGACTAATCAGACTGACAATTGGTGGGCATCATTCTGAAACAAAGATAGCAGAAGAAGAAACTGATATCATCCCTCACTGTTCTGCAGCTACTACAGGTGTACACCAGACAAGCAGGGCCTGAAGTGGACCTCAGCACTCGTACAGCAGAGGGGCTAGACAATTAGAAGGAAAACTAAGTAACAGAAATACTTCATCATCAACAATCTGGGCGTCCACTCAGAGACCCAACTGAAAAATCAGCAAGTACTAAGTCGACAGGTGGATAAATCAATAAAGATGGGAAGAAACCAGCGCAAAAAGGAGGAAAACACCCGAAACCAAAGCACCTCATCAGCAAGGGAACAAAGCTGGACGGAGAATTAGTGTGATGAAATGACGGAATCAGACTTCGGAAAGTGGATAATGAGAAACTTCACTGAGCTAAAATAACATGTTTTAAATCAGTTCAAAGAAAGTACGAACCTTGAAAAAAGATTTGAAAAAAGATTTGAGGAAATGATAAGAATAATGGACAACTTAGAGAGGAATATGAATGAATTGAAGGAGCTGAAAAACACAACACGAGAACTTCGCGAAGCATGCACAAGTTTCAACAGCCGAATTGACCAAGCAGAAGAAAGAATATCAGAAGTTGAAGATCAACTCAATGAAATAAAACGAGAAACCAAGATTAAAGAAAAAAGCACAAAAAGGAATGAACAAAATCTTCAAGAAATGTGGGACTATGTGAAGAGACCCAACCTAAGTTTGATAGGTGTACCAGAATGTGATGAAGAGAATGAATCGAAGCTGGAAAACACTCTTCAGGATATTATCCAGGAAAACTTCCCCAACCTAGCAAGACAGGTCAATACTCAACTCCAGGAAATCCATAGAACACCATAAAGATACTCTGCAAGAAGAGCAACCCCAAGGCACATAATCGTCAGATTCACCAGGGTTGAAAATAAAGAGAAAATACAAAAGGCAACAAGAGAGAAAGGTCAGGTCACCCACAAAGGGAAGCCCATCAGACTCACAACAGATCTCTCAGCAGAGAATCTATAAGCCAGAAGAGAGTGGGGACCAATATTCAACATCCTTAAAGAAAAGATCTTTCAACCCAGAATTCTGTATCTAGCCAAACTGAGCTTCATAAATGAAAGAAAATAAAATCATTCATGAACAAGCAAGTACTCAGAGATTTTGTCACCACTAGGCCTGCTTTACAAGAGCTCCTGAAAGAAGCACTACACATAGAAAGAAACAACCAGTTCCAGCCATCCTAAAAGCATACCAAATGCTAGAGAGCATCAACAAAATGAAGAATCTACATGAACCAATGGGCAAAACAGCCAGCTAGCATCAAAATGGCAGTATCAAATTCACACATAACAATATTAACCCTAAATGTAAATGGGCTAAATGCACCAATCAAAAGACACAGACTGGCAAATTGGATAAAAAAACAAAACTCATCAGTGTGCTGTATCCAGGAAACCCACCTCACACGCAAGGATACACAAAGGCTCAAAATAAAGGGATGGAGGAAGATTTACCAAGCAAATGAAGAGCAAAAAAATAAGCAGGAGTTGCATTTCTTGTATCTGATAAAATAGACTTTAAAGCAACAAAGATCAAAAGGGACAAAGAAGGTCATTACATAATGGGAAAATGCTCGATACAACAAGAAGAGCTAACGAATCTAAATATATATGGACCCAATGCAGGAGGAGCACCCAGATATATAAGGCAAGTTCTTAATGACTTACAAAGAGACTTAGATTCCCACAAAATAAAAGTGGGAGACTTTAACATTCCACTGTCAATATCAGACAGATCAACCAGACAGAAAATTCACAAGGATATCCAGGACTTGAACTCAGACCTGGAACAAGCAAACCTGATAGACATTAACAGAACTCTCCATCCCAAATCCACAGAATATACATTCTTCTCAGCACCACATCAAACCTACTCCAAAATTGACCACATAATTGGAAGTAAAGCACACCTCAGCAAATGCAAAACAACTGAAATCATAACAAACAGTCTCTCAGACCATAGTGCAATCAAGCTGGAACTCAGAATTTAGAAAACAACTCAGAACCGCACAGCTTCAAGGAAACTGATCAACTGGCTCTTGAATGTTGATTGGATAAACAATGAAATGAAGGCAGCAATAAAGAAGTTCTTGGAAACTAACGAGAATGAAGACAAAACTTACCAGAATCTCTGGGACACATTTAAAGCAGTCTGTAGAGAAAAATATATAACAATAAGTGCCCACATGAAAAGAGTGGAGAGATTTAAAATGGACACCCTATCATCAAAATTGAAAGAGCTAGAGGAACAAGATCAAAAAAGCTCAAAACCTAGATGAAGACAAGAAATAACTAACTAAGATCAGAGCAGAACTGAAGGAGATAGAGACACGAAAAACCCTTCAAAAAAATCAATAAATCCAAGAGTTGGTTTTTTGAAAAGATCAACAAAATAGACCACTAGTTAGACTGATAAAAAAGAAAAGGGAGAACAACCAAATAGATGCAAAAAAAAAAAACAAAAAACAAAAAAGGTAAAATTACCACAAATTCCACAGAAATTCAAACCATCATCAGAGAATACTACAAACAACTCTATGCACATAAACTAGTAAATCAGGAAGAAATGAATAAATTCCTGGATGCGTGTGTCCTCCAAAGCCTAAACCAGGAAGAAGCCGAAAATATGAATAGACCAATAATAAAGTCTGAAGTTGAGGCAGCAATTAAGAGCCTACCACTCAAACAAAAAGCCCAGGTCCAGATGAGTTCACAGCCGAATTTTACCAGACACACAAAGAGAATCTGGTACCATTTCTTCTGAAACAATTCCAAATAATTCTAAAAGAGGGAACCCTTCCCAAATCATTTTATGAGACCACCATCATCCTGATACGAAAACCCAGCAGAGACTCAACAAGAAAAGAAAACTTCAGGCCAATATCCATGATGATCATAGATGCAAAAATCTTCAATAAAATACTGGCAAACCGATTACAACAGCACATTAAAAAACTTATCCATCAACTTCAAGTAGGATTCATCACGGTGATGAAAGGCTGGTTCAACATACGCAAGTCTATAAATGTAATTCACCACATAAACAGAAGCAAAAACAAAAACCACATGATTATCTCAATTGAGGCAGAGAAGGCATCTGACAAAATTCAACAGCCCTTTATGCTAAAAACCCTCAATAAACTTGGTATTGATGGAACATATCTCAAAGTAATGAAAGCTATTTACATCAAACCAACAGCCAATATCATACTGAATGGGCAAAAACTGGAAGCATTCCCTTTGAAATCGGGCACTAGACAAGGATGCCCTCTCTCACCACTCCTATTCAACATAGTACTGGAAGTTCTAGCCAGAGCAATCAGGCAAGAAAAAGAAATAAAGGGTATTCAAATAGGAAGGTGGAAGCCAAATTGTCTCTATTTGCAGACGACATGATAGTATGCCTAGAAGACCCCATCACCTCAGCCCAAAAGCTCCTGCAACTGATAAGCAACTTCAGCAAAGTCTCAGGATATAAAATCAATGTTCAAAAATCACAAACATTCCTATACACCAATAACAGACTTAAAGAGAACCAAATCAAGAACGAACTCCCATTCACAATTGCAACAAAGAAAATAAAATACCTAGAAATACAACGCACTAGGAATGTAAGGGACCTCTTTAAGGAAAACTACAAACAACTGCTCAACGAAATAAGAGAGGACACAAACAGATGGAGAAACATTCCATGTTCGTGGTTAGGAAGAATCAATATCGTGAAAATGGCTATACTGCCCAAAGTAAATTACACATTCAATGCTATCCCCATCAAACTACCATTGAATTTCTTCACAGAACTGGAAAAAACCATTATGAATTTTATATGGAACCAAAAAAGAGCCCGCATAGCCAAGTCAATTCTAAGCAAAAAGAACACAGCGGGAGGCATCACGCTACCAGACTTCAAACTATACTACAAGGCTACAGTAATCAAAACAGCATGGTACTGGTACCAAAACAGAGATATAGACCAATGGAACAGAACGGAAGCATTGGAGGCAACACAACATATCTACAACAATATTATCTTTGACAAACCAGACAAAAACAGGCAATGGGGAAAGGATTCCCTATTTAATAAATGGTGTTGGGAAAACTGGCTTGCCATGTACAGAAAGCAGAAACTGGACCCCTTTCTGACACCTTACACTAAAATTAACTCCAGATGGATTAAAGACTTAAACGTAAGACCTGACACCATAAAAACCCTAGAAGAAAATCTAGGCAAAACCGTTCAGGACATAGGAGTAGGCAAGGACTTCATGAACAAAACACCAAAAGCATTGGCAACAAAAGCCAAAATAGACAAATGGGACCTAATCAAACTGCACAGCTTTTGCACGGAAAAAGAAACAGTCACTACAGTGATTCGGCAACCATCAGAATGGGAAAAAATCTTTGCAGTTTATACATTTGACAAAGGGCTGATATCCAGAATTTACAAAGAACTCAAACAGATTTACAGAAAAAAAAACAAGCCCATTCAAAATGGGCAAAGGATATGAACAGAAACTTTACAAAAGAAGACATACATGAGGCCAACAAATATATGAAAAAGTGCTCATCATCATTGGTCATTAGAGAGATGCAAATTAAAACCACATTGAGATATCATCTCACACCAGTTAGAGTGGCGATCATTAAAAAATCTGGAGACAGCAGATGCTGGAGAAAATGTGGAGAAATAGGAACACTCTTACACTGTTGGTGGGAGTATAAATTAGTTCAACCATTGTGGAAGACAGTGGCGATTCCTCAGGACCTAGAAATAGAAATTCCATTTGACCCAGCAATCCCATTACTGGGTATCTATCCAAAGGACTATAAATCGTTCTACTCTAAGGACACATGCACACGAATGTTCATTGCAGCACTGTTTACAATAGCAAAGAGCTGAAACCAACCCAAATGCCCATCGATGATAGACTGGACTGGGAAAATGTGGCACATAAACACCATGGAATATTATGCAGCAATCAAAAATGATGAGTTTGTGTCCTTTGTAGGGACATGGATGAATCTGGAGAACATCATTCTCAGCAAACTGGCACAAGAACAGAAAAGGAAATACCGCATATACTCACTCATAGGTGGGTGAGAAAAATAAGAACACATGGACACAGAGAGGCGGTCTACTATACACTGGGGACTGTTGGGGGGAATGGGAGAGGGACAGCGGGGGGGCTGGGGGGGATAGCCTGGGGATGAATACCAAGTGTGGGTGAGGGGGAGGAAAGCAGCAAACACACTGCCATGTGTGTACCTATGCAACTATCTTGCTCGTTCTGCGCATGTACCCCCAAACCTATAATGCAATAAAAATTAAAAAAAAAAGAAAAAGTGCTCATCATCACTGGTCATTAGAGAGATGCAAATCAAAACCACATTGAGATACCATCTTACCCCAGTTAGAATGGCGATTATTAAAAAATCTGTAGTCAGCAGATGCTGGAGAGGATGTGGAGAAATAGGAACTCTCTTACACTGTTGGTGGGAGTGTAATTTAATTCAACCATTGTGGAAGACAGTGTGGCGATTCCTCAAGGACCTAGAAATAGAAATATCATTTGACCCAGCAATCCCATTACTGGGCATATATCCAAAGGACTATAAATCGTTCTACTATAAGGACACATGCACACGAATGTTCATTGCAGCACTGTTTACAATAGCAAAGACCTGGAACCAACACAAATGCCCATCGATGATAGACTGGTCTGGGAAAATGTGGCACATATACACCATTGAATATTATGCAGCAATCAAAAATGATGAGTTTGTATCCTTTGTAAGGACATTGATGAATCTGGAGAACATCATTCTCAGCAAACTGACACAGAAAAAGAAAAGAAAAAACCGCATATTCTGACTCATAGGCGGGTGAGAAAAATGAGAACACATGGATACAGGGAGGGGGTCTAATAAACACTGTGGTCTATCAGGGGGAATTGAAGTGGGACAGCAGGGGTAGCTGGGAAGCATAGCCTGGGGATAAATGCAGGTGTGGGTAAAGGGGAGGAAGGCAACAAACACACTGCCATGTGTGTACCTATGCAACTATCTTGCACCCTCTGCACATGTACACCAAAACTAATAATGCAATAAAAATTTAAATTTTTTTTAAAAAGAATGCAATTTATGATTTAGTTTTACTTCGAATTCTTCAGAAATTATTGGTGGTAAGAAAAGCGCAGCATCTGTGTAACACGAAGGAGCTAAAATGGTTATTTTATAATTACTCCTGTGAGGGATGCACATTGCTCACTTGATATGGAAATTCAAATGTCACAGGTGGGAAAATCAGAATAAAACAAATTATATGAACAACAACAAGAAAAAGGAAACCAAATCTTTACTATTGCCTTATTGTGCATTATTAGGTAATGCTGTGATTGAGTGGCCATATGACTGTTCCAAAGCTGTGTATTCTACAGTCAGTTTCTGAACGAGTGACCACATAAAATAGACTCCTGACTCTGTCCTCTTGACTATTTCTCAGCTCTGCATTTTCCGCTGAGTCGCTGGTTGAACAGTCACATCAAATAATGTCCAAACAATTATCCAGGTATACGTTATTTAGTGAGTCTCTTAAAAAGTGGCTATAAATAAAAGAATCCTGAGTATTTTCCAGATATATATAATTCTTCACTGAGGAACTGAATAAGTGGCCATGTCAAGTACACTCCTGAAATTTCCATAGGTCTGTATTATTCTGTGAGGCTCTGAATGTGTGGCCATAAAGTAGAGACTCCTATATATTACTCAGGCGTGAGTTTTTATATTTGGCTGTACATGAGTGGCTATACGAAATAGAATCCTGACTTTCCCAATGTGTCTGTTATTCAGTTAGGCTCTGAGTATTTAACTATAGAAAATAGAATTCTGACTACAATACAGGTGTTCTTTACTCAATGAACCTCTGAAGAAATGACACATGGAATAGCGTCCAGAGTATTTCTCAGGTATTTATCATTCACTGAGGCTCTGAAACTTTGGTCATATGAAATGGTTTTCTGAGTAGTCTACAGGCGTGTATTATGGACTCTGACTCTAAATATTTGGGCATATGGAATAGACTAGTGTCTCTTCCAAAGTTGTGTATTACTGACTCAGGTTTTGATTTAGTGGCTATGTAAAATAGACTAGTGTCTATTCCACATGTGTGCATTATTCCCTTAGGCTGTAAATGAGAGGCTAAGTAAAGTACACTCCTAACACTTCCCCAGGTGTGTGTCACTCAGTGAGACTCTTTTTGTATGACCATATGAAACAGGAGGCTGTCTATCTCAAACAATTTTATTATTCAGTGAATCTCTAAATGAGTGGCTATATAAAATAGACTACTGAATACTTTACATTTGTGCATTATTCATTGAGGTTATGAATAAGTGGCTATACAAAATGGAATCCTGACTAATCCACACGTGCATATTATCCACAGAGGCTAGAATGTGCGTCCAAATGAAATAGACTCCTGGCTACTCCACAGGTGTGCATTATTTACCGAGGCTCTGAATGAATGTCCATCGAAAATAGACTCCAAGTTATTCTCCAGGTGTGTATTATTCAGTGAGCCTCAGAAGATGTGGCCACACTAATTAGATTTCTTACTATATCAAGGGTCTGTCTTACTCACTGCAGCTCTGAATATGTGTCTACATGAAAGAGTCTCCTGACTACACCACATTTTTCAATGACACATTGAATGAGGGGCCACATGAAAAAGTCTCCTGGCTATTCCACAGGTGTGCATTATTTAGTGAGACGCTGAATGAGGAGATAGAAGTAAATGCTGACTATTTATCCAGGTGTGTACATTTAGTAAGGCTCTCAACGGGTAGCCATAGGAAAGAGACTTCTGACTATTCCGCAGGTGTGAATAATTCAGTGATTCTCTGAATGAGTGGCCATAAAATATAAACTCCAGAGTATATCACAAGTGTGTAATATTCAGTGAGGCTGTGAAAGAGGGGCCATATGAAACAGAATTCTAATGACTCCACATGTGCCTTATTCACTGTTTGTCTGAATGAGTAGCCGTATGACATAGACTCCTCATTATTCTCCATGTGTGCATTATTCCAACAGGTTCTGTATGAGTGTCCATACCAAATAGATTCCTGAAACTCCCCCAGGTGTGTATTACTCAGCGTTACACAGAATTAGAGTTCATATAACATAAATCTTTGACTACCACCCAGGTGTGTATCATTCAGTAAGGCACTTAATACATGGCTATCTTAATCAGTGTACTGATTACTCCATAGAAGTTCATTATTCACTGAAACTCTGAATGAGAGGCCATACAGAATAGACACCTGACTATTGCTCCATTGTGAATTATTCAATAAGGTTATAAATGAGTGGTAGTATGAAATAGAATCCTGAGAATTCCCCAGGTGTGTATCATTCAGGAGGCACAGAATGAGTGGCCATATAATAAATGCTCGACTATTACCATGGTGTGGATTATTCACCGACGATCTAAATGAGTGGCTACATGAAGTAGACTCATAACTCTTCTTCAGGTGTGTATTATTGTATGAGACTCTGACCAAGTGGGCATAGAAAAGAGACTCAGCTGTATTGCCCAGGTGTTCATTACTTACAGAGACTCTGAATGTGTAGGCATTTGAAGGAGACCCTTGACTGTTTCTGAGGGGAGTATTATTCACAGAGGCCCAGAACTAGTCCCCTTGTGAAAGAGATTCCTGACTTATCAGATATACATGTTATTCACTAAAACACTGAAAGAGTGGACTTATGGACTAGACCGCATATTACTCCACAGGTGCACGTTATTTTTTGACTCTCCAAACGAACCACCATATGAAATAGACTAGTGATTATTCCCCACATGTGCAATATTCGAAGAGGTTCTGTATGAGTGTCCATATCAAATAGGCTCCTGACTCTCACACATGTTTGTATCATTCACGGAGCTGCTTGATTTGGGGCTACCATCAATAGGGTCCTCCCTCCTCCACAGCTGTTTATTATGCACTGAAGCTCTGAATGAGAGGCCATATAAAATAGACTCCTTACTATTGCCGCATTGTGCATTATTTGGCAATGCTGTGATTGAGGGTCCATATGACCTGGACTCTGACTATTCCCAAGGTTTGTATTCTTCAGTCTGTATCTGAATGAGTGACCACATAAAATAGACTCCTGACTCTGTCCTCTTGACTATTTCTCAGCTCTGCATTTTCCACTGAGTCGCTGGGTGAATGGTCATATCAAATAGTCTCCAGACAATTCTCCAGGTGTGAATTATTCAGTGAGTTTCTTAATAAGTGGCTATGTATAATAATCCTGAGTATTTTCCAGATATATATGATTCTTCACTGAGGAACTGAATAAGTGGGCATGTCAAGTACACTCCTGACCTTTCCATCTGTCTGTATTATTCTGTGAGGCTCTGAATGAGTGGCCATAAAATAGAGACTCCTATATACTACCCAGGCGTTAGATTTTACATTCGGCTGTAAATGAATGGCTATACGAAATAGAATCCTGACTTTCCCAAGGTGTCTATTATTCAGTTAGGCTCTGAGTATGTGTCTATATGAAATAGAATTCTGACTACAAAACAGGTGTTCTTTACTCACTGAACCTGTGAAGATATGCCACATGTAATAGCATCCAGAGTATTCCTCAGGTATTTATTATTCACTGAGGCTCTGAAACTTTGGCCATATGAAATGGTTTCCTGACTAGTCTACAGGGGTGTATTATTGACTCTGACTCTAAATATTTGGGCATATGGAATAGACTAGTGACTATTCCAACGTTGTGTATTACTGACTCAGGCTTTGATTTTGTGGCCATATAAAGTAGACTAGTGTCTATTCCACACGTGTGCATTATTAGCTTAGGCTGTAAATTAGAGGGTATGTAAAGTACACCAACAACACCTCCCCAGGTGTGTGTCACTAAGTGAGGCTCTTTTTTTATGACCTTATGAAACAGGAGGCTGTTCATCTCAAATATTTTTATTATTCAGTGAATCTCTGAATGAGTGGCTATATGAAATAGACTGCTGAGTACTTTACATTTGTGCATTATTCATTGAGGTTACCAGTCAGCGGCCATGTTAAAATAAAATCCTGACTAATCCACACGTGCATATTATCAACTGAGGCTATGAATTTGTGTCAAAATGAAATAGACTCCTGGCTACTCCACAGGTCTGCATTATTTACCTACGCTTTGAATGAATGTCCATCAAAAATAGACTCCAAATTATTCTCCAGGTGTGTATTATTCAATGAGCCTCAGAAGATGTGACCATACTAATTAGATTTCTTACTATATCAAGGGTCTGTCTTATGCACTGAGGCTCTGAATATGTGTCTACATAAAAGAGTCTCCTGACTACACCACATTTTTCAATGACACATTGAATGAGAGGCCACATGAAAAAGTCTCCTGACTATACCACACGTGTGCATTATTTATTGAGACTCTGAATAGGAGGAAACAAGTAAATCCTGACTATTTATCCAGGTGTGTACACTCAATGAGGCTCTCAACGGGTAGCCATAGGAAAGAGACTTCTGACTATTCCACAGGTGTGAATAATTCAGTGATTCTCTGAATGAGTGGCCATAAAATATAGACTCCAGACTATATCACAAGTGTGTAATATTCAGTGAGGCTGTGAAAGAGGGGCCATATGAAACAGAATTCTAATGATGCCACATGTGCATTATTCACTGTTTGCCTGAATGAGTAGCCGTATGACAAAGACTCCTCATTATTCTCCATGTGTGCATTATTCCAAAAGGTTCGGTATGAGTGTCCATACCAAATAGACTCCTGAAACTCCCACAGGTGTGTATTACTCAGAATTACAAAGAATTAGAGTTCATATGAAATAGACTCCTGACTGACACCAACGTGTGTATCATTCAAGAAGGCACTTAATTCATGGCTATCTTAAACAGTGTCCTGATTACTAAACAGAAGTTCATTATTCACTGAAATATTGAATGAGAGGCCATACAAAATAGACACCTGATTATTGCTCCATTGTGAGTTATTCAATAAGGTTCTAAATGAGTAGTAGTATGAAATGGAATCCTGAGAATTCCCCAGGTGTTTACCATTCAGGGAGGCACAGAATGATTGGCCATATAAAAAATTCTCGACTATTACCCTGGTGTGGATTATTCACTGATGATCTGAATGAGTGGCTACATGAAGTAGACTCTTAACCCTTCCCCAGGTGTGTATTATTGAATGAGACTCTGACTAAGTGGGCATAAAAAAGAGACTCAGGTGTATTGCCCGGGTGTTCATTACTAACAGAGACACTGAATATGTGGGCATTTGAAGTAGACCATTGACTGTTTCTGAGGGCAGTATTATTCACAGAGGCCCAGAACGAGTGGCCATGAGAAAGATATTCCTGACTTATCAGATATACATGTTATTCACTAAAACACTGAAACAGTCGCCTTATGACATAGACCTCATTTTACTCCACAGGTGCGTGTTATATTTTGACTCTCCAAACGAACCACCATATGAAATAGACTAGTGATTATTCCCCACATGTGCAATATTCGAAGAGGTTCTGTATGAATGTCCATATCAAATAGTCTCCTGACTCTCACACATGTGTGTATCATTCATGGAGCTGCTTTATTTGGTTCTACATTCAATAGCGTCCTCCCTCCTCCACAGCTGTTTATTATGCACTGAAGCTCTGAATGAGAGGCCATATGAAATAGACTCCTTACTATTGCCCCATTGTGCATTATTCGGTAATGCTGTGATTGAGTGGCCATATGACCTGGACTCTGACTATTCCCAAGGTGTGTATTCTTCCGTCAGTTTCTGAACGAGTGACCACATAACATAGACCCTTACCCTTTCCTCTTGACTATTTCTCAGCTCTGCATTTTCCACTGAGTCGCTGGGTGAACGGTCATATCAAATAGTCTCCAGACAATTCTCCATGTGTGCATTATTCAGTGAGTCTCTTAATAAGTGGCTATATATAATAGAATGCTGAGAATTTTTCAAATATATATGATTCTTCACTGAGGAACTGAATAACTGGCCATGTCAAGTAAACTCCTGACATTTCCATACATCTGTATTATTCTGTGAGGCTCTGAATGGGTGGCCATAAAATAAAGACTGCTATATACTATTCAGGCGTGAGTTTTTACATTCGGCTGTAAATGAGTGGCTATACGAAATAGAATCCTGACTTTCCCAAGGTGTCTTTTATTCAGTTAGGCTCTGAGTATGTGGCTATATGGAATAGAATTCTGACATTACAGGTGTTCTTTTCTCAATGAACCACTGAAGAAATGCCACATGTAATAGCATCCAGAGTATTCCTCAGGTATTTATTATTTACTGAGGCTCTGAAACTTTGCTCATATGAAATTGTTTCCTGACTAGTCTACAGGTGTGTATTTTTGAATCTGACACTAAATATTGGGCATATGGAATAGACTGGTGACTCTTCCTAAGTTTTGTATTACTGACTTAGGGTTTGATTTTGTGGCCATATAAAAGAGACTAGTGTCTATTGCACATGTGTGCATTATTTTCTTAAGCTGTAAATGAGAGGCTATGTAAAGTACACTCCTAACACTTCCCCAGGTGTGTTTCACTCATTGAGGCTCTTTTGTATGACCATATGAAACAAGAGGCTGTCTATCTCAAATGGTTTTATTATTCAGTGAATCTCTGAATCAGTGGCCATATGAAATAGACTGCTGAGTACTTTACATTTGTGCATTATTCATTGAGGTTATGAATCAGTGGCAATATAAAAAGAAATCCTGACTAATACACATGTACATATTATCCACTGAGGCTATGAATCTGTGTCCAAATGAAATAGACTCCTGGATACTCCACAGGTGTGCATTATTTAGCGATGCTCTGAATGACTGTCCATTGAAAATAGACTCCAAGTTATTGTCCAAGTGTGTATTATTCAGTGAGCCTCAGAAGATGTGGCCATACCAATTAGATTTTGTACTATATCTAGTTCTTTCTTATGCACTAAGGCTCTGAAGATGTGTCTACATGAAAGAGTCTCCTGACTACACCACATTTTTCAAAGACATATTGAATGAGGGGCCACATGAGAAAGTCTCCTGACTATTCCACAGGTATGCATTATTTAGTGAGACTCTGAAGGAGGAGCTACAAGTAAATCCTGACTATTTATCCATGTGTGTACATTTAGTGAGGCTCCCAAAGGGTCACCATAGGAAAGACACTTCTGACTCTTCTGCAGGTGTGAATTATTCAGTGATTCTATGAATGATTGGCCATAGAATATAGACTCCAGACTATATCACAAGTGTGTAATATTCAGTGAGGCTGTGAAAGAGGGTCCATGTGAAACAAAATTCTAATGACTCCACAGGTGCATTATTCATTGTTTGACTGAATGAGTAGCCAAATGCATAGACCGCTAATTATTCTCCATGTGTGCATTATTCCAACAGGTTCGGTATGAGTGTCCATACCAAATAGACTCCTGAAAGTCCCCCAGGTGTGTATTACTCAGACTTACACAGAATTAGAGTTCATATGAAATAGACTCCTGACTATCACCCAGGTGTGTATCATTCAGGAAGGCACTTAATTCATGGCTATCTTAAACAGTGTCCTGATTACTCCAAAGGAGTTCATTATTCACTGATATTTTGAATAAGAGGCCATACAAAATAGACACCTGACTATTGCTCCATTGTGAGTTATTCAATAAGGGTCTAAATGAGTGGTAGTATGAAATAGAATCCTGAGAATTCCCCAGATGTGTATCATTCAGGGAGGCACAAAATGATTGGCCATATAAAAAATTCTTGACTATTACCCTGGTGTGGGTTATTCACCGATAATCTGAATGAGTGGTTACATGAAGTAGACTCTTAACTCTTCCCCAGGTGTGTATTATTGAATGAGACTCTGACTAAGTGGGCATAAGAAAGAGACTCAGGTGTATTGCCCAGGTGTTCATTACTTACAGAAACTCTGAATGTGTGGGCATTTGAAGTACACCATTGATTGTTTCTGAGGGGAGTGTTATTCACTGAGGCCCAGAACGAGTAGCCATAAGAAAGATATTTCTGACTTATCAGAAAGAAATATCATTCACTGAAACACTGAAGCAGTGGCCTTATGACATAGAATGTATTTTACTCCACAGGTGTGCGTTATTTTTTGACTCTCCAAACGAACCACCATATAAAATAGACTAGTAATTATTCCACACAAGTGCCATTTTCGAAGAGGTTCTGTATGAGTGTCCATATCAAATAGTCTCTTGATTTTCACACATGTGTGTATCATTCATGGAGCTGCCTTATTTGGGGCTACCATAAATAGCGTCCTTCCTCCTCCAGAGCTCTTTATTATGCACTGAAGCTCTGAATGAGAGGCCATATGAAATAGACTCCTTAATATTGCCCCATTGTGCATTATTCACTAATGCTGTGATTGAGTGGCCATATTACCAGGACTTTGACTATTCCCAAGGTGTGTATTCTTCAGTCCGTTTCTGAACAAGGGACCACATAAAATAGACTCCTGACTCTGTCCTCTTTACTATTTCACAGCTCTGCATTTTCCACTGAGTTGCTGGGTGAACGGTCATATCAAATAGTCTCCAGACAATCTTCCAGGTGTGCATTATTCAGTGTGTCTCTTAATAAGTGGCTATGTATAATAGTCCTGAGTATTTTCCAGATATATATGATTCTTCACTGAGGAACTGAATAAGTGGCCATGTCAAGTACACTCCTGACATTTCCATACATCTGTATTATTCTGAGAGGCTCTGAATGAGTGGCCATAAAATAGAGACTCCTATATACTATTCAGGTGTGAGTTTTTACATTCAGCTGTAAATGAGTGGCCATACGAAATAGAATCCTGACTTTCCCAATGTGCCTATTACTCAGTTTGGCTCTGAGTATGTGGTTATATGGAATAGAATTATGACAACAATACGGGTGTTCTTTACTCAATGAACCTCTGAAGAAATGCCACATGTAATAGCGTCCAGAGTTTTCCTCAGGTATTTATTATTCACTGAGGCTCTGAAACTTTGGCCATATGAAATTGTTTCCTGACTAGTCTACAGGTATGTATTATTGACTCTGACACTAAATATTTGGGCATATAAAATAGACTAGTGACTATTCCAAAGCTGTATATTACTGACTCAGGCTTTGATTTTGTGGCCATAAAATATAGAATAGGGAGAGAGATCCAAGATGGCTACCGCTAACAGCTCATTATTGTAGTCTAGTGAAATGAGAGGCTATAACGTAGATACCACATTTTCAGAGGAATTTTCGTCTGACCAGAAGATTTCGAGGAGCCCCGCAGGTGCCAGCGCCGATTTCTGTTATATTTTGTCATCGCCTCAGTGAATCTTCTGAATGAGAAGGACTGGTTCTGCTGACTGCTGTTTGAGCTCTGGGAAGGCAGAGCTGCTTGTTGGACTCAAGAAGGAAGAAATGAGATTCCCAGGCAGAAGAGCACCATCAGTTTTATCGCTGATGTTTTGGCCGGAAGTGGTTGCTCGGATTAGCACTGGAATCAACAAATTGTGCATCCTCTCAGGCTCTGAATCAGAAAGGCGCTAATTGTAAAGACATCAGATGGATAAATTCACAATAAAAAGAGCCATAAAATTAGACTGAAAGTCAGAACCTCTCTTCTATAGATAGTAATTCTTCAGCAACGGAACAAGTCTAATGGAAGAGGACTGTGTTCCAGTATCTGAAGGAGGCTTTGAAGGTGGATGGTAAAAATTTCTGGGAATTCAAACAACTTGTTCTAACCCAATGTAAAGAAACTAAGAACTTTGAAAAAGATTAGACGAAATGTTAAAAAGAATGGACAATTATGAGGAATATAATGAACTAATGGAGTTGAAAAATAAACACGAGAACTTAGTGAAATATGCACAAGTTTGAATAGCCAAATTGATTCTCTGAGAAGAAGGATATCAGAGGTCAAGATCGACTTAATAAAATGGAACGAGAAGACAAGAACAGAGAAGAGGATAAAAGGAATGAGCAAAGTCTCCAAGAATTATGGGACTATGTGAAAAGACCTAATCTACGTTTGATAGGTGTACCTGAATGTGATGGAGAGAATGAATCCCAGCTGGAAAATACTCTTCAGGATATTATCCAGGAGAATTTTCCAATCTAGCAAAGCAGGATACCATTCAACCTCAGGTAATACAGAGAACACCACAAAGATATTCCTTAAGAAGAGCAACCCCAAGACACATAATCATTAGATTCACCAGGTTGAAACAAAGGAGAAAATACTAAGGGCAGCCAGAGAGAAAGGTCAGGTTACCCACAAAGGGAAGCCTATTAGACTTACAGCTGATCTCTAGAAACCCTACAAGCCAGAAGAGAGTGGGGCTGATATTTAACATCCTCAAAGAACAGAACTTTCAGCCCAGAATTTCATATCCTGCCAAACTAAGCTTCACAATTGAAGGAAAAATAAAATCTTTATGAACAAGCAAGTTCAGAGATTTTATTACCACCAGGCCTGCTTTTACAAAAACTTCTGAAAGAAGCATTACACACAGAAAGGAACAACCAGTATTAACCTTTCTAAAAATATACCAAAAAGTAAAGAGCATCAACATAAAGAAGAATTTACATCAACAAATGGATAAAACAGTCAGTTAACATCAAATGGCAGTAATCTTAAACTGAAATCGACTAAATTTTCTAATTAAAAGATACAGCCAAAACCTAAGGATATACTATATCCAGACCCATTTTATATTCAAAAATACACAAAGACTAAAAACAAAGGGTTGGAGAAAGATTTACCAACCAAATAGAGAACAAAAACAAATAAATAAATAAAAAGGAGTTGCAATCCATGCATTTGATAAAATAGATTTCAAACCAACAAAGATAGAGTGGTATAAGGATCAATACATCCTAACACCCAGATACATAAGACCCATAAAGAGATTCAGACTCAACGAAACTGAAAATTAATAACGAGATCTAGAATGTGAACTCAGATCAGTAACAAGTAACCTTAATAAGCACTTGTAGAGCTCTCCACTTTAGATAAATAAAATATACATTCTCCACTTTAAATACACAAAATAATGATCAGCCATTATTAATACCCATTAAAAGCAATATTCCTGTTCTCTCTCCTTTTTTTTTCTTCCTCTCATTTCTTTTTTTTCTTTTTTTTGCCAGTTGGGGTTAGTCTTTATTTTATTTTATTTTTTAATTTTTTATTACATTATAGGTTTGGGGGTACATGTGCAGAACATGCAAGATAGTTGCATAGGTACACATATGGCAGTGGGCTGTGCTGCCTTCCTCTCCTTCACCCACACTTGGTATTCATCCCCAGGTCATCCCCACAGAACCC
>JAKFGQ010000492.1:0-22457 GCA_021498475.1 Saguinus midas | reverse complement strand
GCAGACTTATCGCCCCACTTAGAATAACTGCCAACAATTATTACTGAATTTGTTCACCACAGAGGAGTAGAATTAGACAAGAAGCCCATAAAGCAATACTTGGGACAGGGGAAGGTCCATACAAGACCGCCAGAACAAATTAGTAAAATGTTCCCTTCCACCCAGGCCCCAATGGGACCCAAACACCCCAGTGGGCATGCAGGCTTTGAACAATTTTTCACGGTACTTGTTAGAGGTTTAGGGAAGTGGCCCGTAAGCCACTAACCACTCCATAACAGGGCAGTAAGAATCGGCAGGCCACAAATCTGGCTTTATGTCCCCAGTCTGCCTCAAACATCAAAGGAAAGTTGCAAAATTAAAGGGTTCAGGAATAAATTTAGCTCAGTTGTTAGAGATTACCCAAAAAGTTTAACAATAAGAACACCTTAGAGGCCAAGCAAGATAAGAGAATTGCAAAGCAGTGATAACAGCACTCCAGGAAACCCAGGTTAACTCACAGGGACCAGAAATCCAAAGCAGAGGCTGCTGCAAGGTTTTAAGAATTACGCTGAGCCAAGGCCTTTGCACAGATTTCAGAGCTGAGTTCCCAGAATGCACCCTGCTCCAATATGGATAACCTCTTAGCCACAAAAACCAAGAGGACTGTAAAGAGACCACCCAGTCATTACTAAGGACCCTATAGATTTTTAAGGTACCGGTTTAGCTAAAGGCCCAACTCTGCCAGCAGAGAGTTACTTACTGGGACTATGTTAATAGAAGGTAACCAGGCACTGGCACCAAGCTGAATGCAATCAGTGCTGCAAATACCCACCTTCACCATGAAACACCAAGTTCGAGAATTCCTTGGAGGAGTAAGATACTGCAGACTATGGATTTTGGGATTTGCTGAGATAGCCAAACCCCTGTATGCCTGCACTGGAGGAAATCAGCCCTTGACATAGATGGAGGTAGAGCAACGGGCTTTTTGACAAGCTCAAGACTACCCTGAAGACAAATTAAGAATGAGACTTTGATTTTCCACTAATATCAAATAGAAGTCTCAACCATTCCTTTAAAAATGTGATTAGAATATCAACCATGCCCAAAAGACTACCTATCACATTCAAGAGTTTATACTTCCTTAATGATTTCCTTTACCTTGTAAGTAGTCATTCGATGCTGAGCAACTGCAGTCAGTTTTTCTAGAAGGCCTGGTAATCAGTCCTGTGTTGCATGGGAGATCAAGTTCAAGGCATCAGAGTTAAGTTCTGTAATGTCATGCTTTTTACCTGTGGAAGCAGAGAAAATCCATTACGTGTTTTAGTAGTGGCTGATAATTGAAATAATTAGCACAGCAGGTATTCTGTTCCCCCTGGAAGTCATACCCATTATGAATAAAGGTTTGGAGATTATGATTTTCCTAGTAAAGCCACAACTTCAAAGATTTTAGACATTACATTAATAAAACCTAGCCTGAAGCCTCAGAAAATATAGACATAATTTCACTTAGCCTCTAGAATCATTCTCCTTGCAAGGCCATTTATAGTACAAACTTAATAAGAACACAAATCAAGTCTAAGGTTCAGGGAGGAAAATGGTAACTGCAGAAATTAGTACCGTATTCTGTTAATTTTAGTAATTAAAAAAATAAAAAATTACATTTCTCCCTGTTTGACACTGTTAACAGTTTAAGACATTTATTATTTTTATTTATTTATTTATTTATTTATTTATTTAAATTTTTATTGCATTATAGGTTTGGGGGTACATGTGCAGAACGAGCAAGATAGTTGCACAGGCACACACATGGCAGTGTGCTTTGCTGCCTTCCTCCCCCTCACCCACACTAGGCATTCATCCCCAGGCTATCCCCCCCAGCCCCCCATGCTGTCCCTCCCACTTTCCCCCCAACAGTCCCCAGTGTATGGTAGACCACCTCTCTGTGTCCATGTGTTCTTATTTTTCTCACCCACCTATGAGTGAGTATATGCGGTATTTCTTTTTCTGTTCTTGTGTCAGTTTGCTGAGAATGATGTTCTCAGATTCATCCATGTCCTACAAAGGACACAAACTCATCATTTTGATTGCTGCATAATATTCCATGGTGTATATGTGCCACATTTTCCCAGTCCAGTCTATCATCGTTGGGCATTTGGGTTGGTTCCAGGTCTTTGCTATTGTAAACAGTGCTGCAATGAACATTCGTGTGCATGTGTCCTTATAGTAGAACGATTTATAGTCCTTTGGATAGATACCCAGTAATGGGATTGCTGGGTCAAATGGAATTTCTATTTCTAGGTCCCTGAGGAATCGCCACACTGTCTTCCACAATGGTTGAACTAATTTACACTCCCACCAACAGTGTAGAGTGTTCCTATTTCTCCACATCCTCTCCAGCATCTGCTGTCTCCAGATTTTTAATGATCGCCATTCTAACTGGCGTGAGATGGTATCTCAATGTGGTTTTGATTTGCATCTCTCTAATGACCAATGACGATGAGCACTTTTTCATATGTTTGTTGGCCTCATGTATGTCTTCTTTTGTAAAGTTTCTGTTCATATCCTTTGCCCATTTTGAATGGGCTTGTTTATTTTTCCTGTAAATCTGTTTGAGTTCTTTGTAAATTCTGGATATCAACCCTTTGTCAGATGTGTAAACTGCAAAGATTTTTCCCATTCTGATGGTTGCCGATTCACTCTAGTGACTGTTTCTTTTGCCGTGCAGAAGCTGTGGAGTTTGATTAGGTCCCATTTGTCTATTTTGGCTTTTGTTGCCAATGCTTTTGGTGTTTTGTTCATGAAGTCCTTGCCTACTCCTATGTCCTGAATGGTTTTGCCTAGATTTTCTTCTAGGGTTTTTATGGTGTCAGGTCTTACGTTTAAGTCTTTAATCCATCTGGAGTTAATTTTAGTGTAAGGTGTCAGGAAGGGGTCCAGTTTCTGCTTTCTGCACATGGCTAGCCAGTTTTCCCAACACCATTTATTAAATAGGAATCCTTTCCCCATTGCCTGTTTTGTCTGGTTTATCAAAGATAATATGGTTGTAGATGTGTTGTGTTGCCTCCGATGCCTCTGTTCTGTTCCATTGGTCTATATCTCTGTTTTGGTACCAGTACCATGCTGTTTTGATTACTGTAGCCTTGTAGTATAGTTTGAAGTCTGGTAGCGTGATGCCTCCGCTGTGTTCTTTTGCTTAGAATTGACTTGGCTATGTGGGCTCTTTTTGGTTCCATATGAAATTCATGGTGGTTTTCCAGTTCTGTGAAGAAATTCAATGGTAGTTTGATGGGGATAGCATTGATTGTGTAAATTACTTTGGGCAGTATAGCCATTTTCACGATATTGATTCTTCTAACCACGAACATGGAATGTTTCTCCATCTGTTTGTGTCCTCTCTTATTTCGTTGAGCAGTTGTTTGTAGTTTTCCTTAAAGAGGTCCCTTACATTCCTAGTGAGTTGTATTCCTAGGTATTTTATTTTCTTTGTAGCAATTGTGAATGGCAGTTCGTTCTTGATTTGGTTCTCTTTAAGTCTGTTATTGGTGTATAGGAATGCTTGTGATTTTTGAACATTGATTTTATATCCTGAGACTTTGCTGAAGTTGCTTATCAGTTGCAGGAGCTTTTGGGCTGAGGTGATGGGGTCTTCTAGGTATACTATCATGTCGTCTGCAAATAGAGACAATTTGGCTTCCACCTTTCCTATTTGAATACCCTTTATTTCTTTTTCTTGCCTGATTGCTCTGGCTAGAACTTCCAGTACTATGTTGAATAGAAGTGGTGAGAGGGCATCCTTGTCTAGTGCCGGATTTCAAAGGGAATGCTTCCAGTTTTTGCCCATTAAGTATGATATTGGCTGTTGGTTTGTCATAAATAGCTTTTATTACTTTGAGATATGTTCCATCAATACCAAGTTTATTGAGGGTTTTTAGCATAAAGGGCTGTTGAATTTTGTCAAATGCCTTCTCTGCATCAATTGAGATAATCATGTGATTTTTGTTTTTGCTTCTGTTTATGTGGTGAATTACATTTATAGACTTGCGTATGTTGAACCAGCCTTGCATCCCAGGATGAATCCTACTTGATCATGATGGATAGTTTTTTAATGTGCTGTTGCAATCGGTTTGCCAGTATTTTATTGAAGATTTTGCATCTATGTTCATCATGGATATTGGCCTGAAGTTTTCTTTTCTTGTTGAGTCTCTGCCAGGTTTTGGTATCAGGATGATGTTGGTCTCATAAAATGATTTGGGAAGGGTTCCCTCTTTTGGATTATTTGGAATAGTTTCAGAAGGAATGGTACCAGATCCTCTTTGTGTGTCTGGTAGAATTCAGCTGTGAACCCATCTGGACCTGGGCTTTTTTGTGTGGTAGGCTCTTAATTGCTGCCTCAACTTCAGACCTTGTTATTGGTCTATTCATAGTTTTGGCTTCCTCCTGGTTTAGGCTTGGGAGGACACAGGCGTCAGGAATTTATCCATTTCTTCCTGATTTACTAGTTTATGTGCATAGAGTTGTTTGTAGTATTCTCTGATGATGGTTTGAATTTCTGTGGAATCTGTGGTGATTTCCCTTTATCGTTTTTATTGCATCTATTTGGTTGTTCTCTCTCTTCTTTTTATCAGTCTGGCTAGTGGTCTGTCTATTTTGTTGATCTTTTGAAAAACCAGCTCTTAGATTTATTGATTTTTGAAGGGTTTTCTTGTCTCTATCTCCTTCAGTTCTGCTCTGATCTTAGTTATTTCTTGTCTTGACTAGGTTTTGAGCTTTTTGATCTTGCTCCTCTAGCTCTTTCAATTTTGACGATAGGGTGTCAATTTTGGATCTCTCCACTCTTCTCATGTGGGCACTTATTGCTATATATTTTCCTCTACAGACTGCTTTAAATGTGTCCCAGAGATTCTGGTACGTTGTGTCTTCATTCTCGTTGGTTTCAAAGAACTTCTTTATTTCTGCCTTCATTTCATTGTTTATCAATCAACATTCAAGAGCCAGTTGTTCAGTTTCCATGAAGCTGTGCGGTTCTGAGTTATTTTCTGAATTCTGAGTTCCAACTTGATTGCACTATGGTCTGAGAGACTGTTTGTTATGATTTCCGTTGTTTTGCATTTGCTGAGGTGCTTTACTTCCAATTATGTGGTCAATTTTGGAGTAGGTGTGATGTGGTGCTGAGAAGAATGTATATTCTGTGGATTTGGGGTGGAGAGTTCTGTAAATGTCTATCAGGTTTGCTTGTTCCAGGTCTGAGTTCAAGTCCTGGATATCCTTGTTAATTTTCTGTCTGGTTGATCTGTCTGCTATTGACAGTGGAGTGTTAAAGTCTCCCACTATTATTGTGTGGGAGTCTAAGTCCTTTGTAAGTCATTAAGAACTTGCCTTATATATCTGGGTGCTCCTACATTGGGTCCATATATATTTAGAATCGTTATCTCTTCTTGTTGTATCGATCCTTTTACCATTATGTAATGACCTTCTTTGTCCTTTTGATCTTTGTTACTTTAAAGTCTATTTTATCAGAGATGAGAATTGCAACTCCTGCTTTTTTTTCCTCTACAGACTGCTTTAAATGTGTCCCAGAGATTCTGGTACGTTGTGTCTTCATTCTCGTTGGTTTCAAAGAACTTCTTTATTTCTGCCTTCATTTCATTGTTTATCCAATCAACATTCAAGAGCCAGTTGTTCAGTTTCCATGAAGCTGTGCGGTTCTGAGTTATTTTCTGAATTCTGAGTTCCAACTTGATTGCACTATGGTCTGAGAGACTGTTTGTTATGATTTCCGTTGTTTTGCATTTGCTGAGGAGTGCTTTACTTCCAATTATGTGGTCAATTTTGGAGTAGGTGTGATGTGGTGCTGAGAAGAATGTATATTCTGTGGATTTGGGGTGGAGAGTTCTGTAAATGTCTATCAGGTTTGCTTGTTCCAAGTCTGAGTTCAAGTCCTGGATATCCTTGTTAATTTTCTGTCTGGTTGATCTGTCTGCTATTGACAGTGGAGTGTTAAAGTCTCCCACTATTATTGTGTGGGAGTCTAAGTCCTTTTGTAAGTCATTAAGAACTTGCCTTATATATCTGGGTGCTCCTACATTGGGTCCATATATATTTAGAATCGTTATCTCTTCTTGTTGTATCGATCCTTTTACCATTATGTAATGACCTTCTTTGTCCCTTTTGATCTTTGTTACTTTAAAGTCTATTTTATCAGAGATGAGAATTGCAACTCCTGCTTTTTTTTTGCTCTCCAAGAGTTAAATGTATCTTTATATTCAGCAGTAAGAAATACGTTTCTGTTTAACCTGCGTTTCGATATTCCAGAATGAATGGGAGTATATGCTGTAATGAGAAACATCTGGTTCTAGAACTAAAATCGAGCTATCTAACAAAATGATTGTTTAAAAAAATTCAGATTGTGAGTCTCTGTTAATGCCTTGTCTACAAGACATACCTATATTCCTTTTGTCCACTACCAATCATGTTTACTTTGTACTAACTGATGTTCTGATATATTCACTTGGTAATCAATTTACAAGTTCAAATGGGTTCAAAACCTCATCATTTCACCTACCTATCTGAATAACTTCTCTCTCACTAGATTTCCTTTTAATAAATAAACCAAACTTTCTCCTTCTGCTAACTAGCAAGAAAGTTTCAGGAAAACAATTTGGACCACATACTCAGAAGTTCATTTATAATCAACCTTAATAGTATTTCTTTATTTTTTCTTTTTTTGAGACGCAGTTTCGCTCGTTACCCAGACTGGAGTGCAATGGCGCGATCTCGGCTCACCGCAACCTCCACCTCCTAAATTCAACCAATTCTCTTCCCTCAGCCTCCCGAGTAGCTGGGATTAGAGGCTCGTGCCACCGTGCCCAGCTAATTTTTGTATTTTTTTTTTGAGCCAGAATTTCGCTCTTCTTACCCACACTGGATTGCAATGGCACGATCTTGGCTCACCGCAACCTCCGCCTTCTGGGTTCAAGCAATTCCCTTGCCTCAGCCTTCCCAGTAGCTGCGACTCCAGGCGTGCGCCACCATGCCCAGCTAATTTTGTATTTTTTTTTTTTTGAGAGGCAGTTTCACTCTTGGTACCCGGACTGGAGTGCAATGGCGCGATCTTGACTCACCAAAACCTCAGCCTCCTGGGTTCAAGCAATTCCCTTGCCTCAGTCTCCACAGTTTCTGGGACTACAGGCGCCCACCGCCACGCCCAGCTAATATTTTTTTTTTGGACGGAGTTTCGCTCTTGTTACCCAGGCTGGAGTGAAATGGCGCAATCTTGGATCACCGCAAACTCCGCCTCCTGGGTTCAAGAAATTCTCTTGCCTCAGCCTCCCGAAGAGGTGGGACTCCAGGTGGGCACCACCATACCCAGCTAATTTGTGTTTTTTTTTTTTTGTTTTTTTTTTTTTTGTTTTGAGACGGAGTTTCGCTCTTGTTACACAGGCTGGAGTGCAATGGCGCAATCTTGACTCACCAAAACCTCAGCCTCCTGGGTTCAAGCAATTCCCTTGCCTCAGTCTCCACAGTTTCTGGGACTACAGGCGCCCACCGCCACGCCTAGCTAATATTTTTTTAATTTGATGGAGTTTCACTCTTGTTACACAGGCTGGAGTGAAATGGCGCGATCTTGGCTCACCGCAAACTCCGCCTCCTGGGTTCAAGAAATTCTCTTGCCTCAGCCTCCTGAGGAGGTGGGACTCCAGGTGGGCACCACCATACCCAGCTAATTTGTGTTTTTTTTTTTTTTTTTTTTTTTTTTTGAGACGGAGTTTCGCTCTTGTTACCCAGGCTGGAAGGCAATGGCGTGATCTTGGCTCACCGCAACCTCCGGCTCCTGGGTTCAAGCAATTCTCTTGCCTCAGCCTCTGGAGGAGGTGGGACCACAGGCAGGCGCCACCATGCCCAGCTAATTTTTGTATTTTTTTTTTTTTTGAGACGCAGTTTCGCTCTTGTTACCGAGGCTGGAGTGCAATGGCTCGATCTTGGATCACCCGCAACTTCTGCCTCCTGGGTTCAAGCAATTCTCTTGCCTCAGCCTCCCGAGGAGGTGGGACTGCAGGCGCGCACCACCATGCATAGCTCATTGTGTTTTTTTTTTTTTTTTTTTTTTGAGAGAGGCAGTTTCACTCTTGGTACCCAGACTGGAGTGCAAGGTGACGATCTCGACTGACCAAAACCTCAGCCTCCAGGGCTCAAGCAATTCCCTTTCCTCAGCCTCTCGATTAGCTGGGACTAAAGGCACGCGCCACCATGCCCACCTAATTTTTGTATATATATATATATATATATATATATATATTTTTTTTTTTTTTTTTTGAGGTGGAGTTTCGCTGTTGTTACCCAGGCTGGAGTGGAATGGCACAATCTTGGATCACCGCAACCTCTGTCTCTGTGGTTCAAGCAATTCTCTTGCCTCAACCTCCCAAGTAGCTGGGACTACAGGGGCACACCAACATGCTCAGCTAATTTTTGTATTTTCTTTTTGAGATGGAGTTTCCCTCTTCTTACCCAGACTAGAGTGCAATGGCGCAATCTTGGCTCACGGCAACCTCCACCTCCTGGGTTCAAGCAATTCTCTTGCTTCAGCCTCCCAAGGAGGTGGGACCACAGGCAGGCACCACCATGCCCAGCTAATTTTTGTATCTTTTTTTTTTTTTTTGAGACGCAGTTTCGCTCTTGTTACCGAGGGTGGAGTGCAATGAATGGCTCGATCTTGGATCACCCGGAACCTCCGCCTCCTGGGTTCAAGCAATTCTCTTGCCTCAGCCTCCCGAGGAGGTGGGACTAGAGGCACGTGCCACCAAGCATAGCTAATTGTGTATTTTTCTTTCTTTCTTTTTTTTTTTTTTGAGAGAGAGAGGCAGTTTCACTCTTGGTACCCAGACTGGAGTGCAAGGCGATGATCTCGACCGACCAAAACCTCAGGCTCCAGGGCTCAAGCAATTCCCTTTCCTCAGCCTCTCGATTAGCTGGGACTACAGGTGTGCGCCACCATGCCCACCTAATTTTTGTATATATATATATATATATTTTTTTTTTTTTTTTTTTTGAGGCGGAGTTTTGCTGTTGTTACCCAGGCTGGAGTGCAATGGCGCGATCTTGGCTCACCGCAACCTCTGTCTCCTGGGTTCAAGCAATTCTCTTGCCTCAACCTCCCAAGTAGCTGGGACTACAGGCACGCACCACCATGCCCAGCTAATTTTTGTATTTTCTTTTGAGAGGCAGTTTCACTCTTGGTACCCGGACTGGAGTGCAATGGCGCAATCTCGGCTCACCGCAACCTCTGTCTCCTGGGTTCAAGCAATTCTGCCTCAGCCTCCCGAGGAGGTGGGACCACAGGCAGGCGCCACCATGCCCAGCTAATTTTTTTTTTTTTTGAGACGGAGTTTCCTGTGGTTACCCAGGCTCCAGTAAAATGACGCGTTCTCAGCTCACCGCAACCTTCATCTCCTGGGTTCAAGCAATTCTCTTGCCTCAGCCTCTCGAGTAGCTGGGACTACAGGCACGCACCACCATGCCCACCTAATTTTTGTATACATATGTATATATTTTTGAGGTGAAGTTTCGCTGTTGTTACCCAGGCTGGAGTGGAATGGCGCCATCTCGGCTCACCGCAACCTCTGCCTCCTGGGTACAAGCAATTCTCTTGCCTCAGCCTCCCGAGGAGGTGGGACTACAGGCACGCACAACCATGCATAGCTCATTGTGTTTTTTTTTTTTGAGAGGCAGTTTCACTCTTGGTACCCAGACTGGAGTGCAAGGCGGCTATCTCGACTGACCAAAACCTCAGCCTCCGGCGCTCAAGCAATTCCCTTGCCTCAGCCTCTCGAGTAGCTGGGACTACAGGCCCATGCCACCATGCCCAGCTAATTTTCTATTCTTTTTTGAGATGGAGTTTCGCCCTTGTTACCCAGACTGGAGTGCAATGGCATGATCTCGGCTCACCGCAACCTCCGCTTCCTGGGTTCAAGCAATTCTCTTGCCTCAGCCTCCGGAGGAGGTGAGACAACAGGAGGGCCCCACCATGCCCAGCTAATTTTGTATTATTATTAATTTTTTGAGACTCAGTTTCGTTCTTGTTAACCAGGCTGGAGTGCAATGGTGAGATCTCGGCTCACCAAAACCTGAGCCTCCTGGGTTCTAGTAATTCTCTTGCCTCAGCCTCCCGAGTTGCTGGGACTACAGGCGCGCACCACCATGCATAGCTCATTGTGTTTTTTTTTTTTCTTTCTTTCTTTTTTTGAGAGGCAGTTTCACTCTTGGTTCCCAGACTGGAGTGCAAGGCGGCGATCTCGACTGACCAAAAACCTCAGCCTCCTGGGCTCAAGCAATTCCCTTGCCTCAGCCTCTGGAGTAGCTGGGACTACAGACGCATGCCACAATGCCCAGCTAATTTTTTTTTTTTTTTTTTTTTTTTTGAGACGGAGTTTCGCTGCTCTTACCCAGACTAGAGTGCAATGGCGCGATCTCGGCTCACCGCAACCTCGGCCTCCTGGGTTCAAGCAATTCTCTTGCCTCAGCCTCTCGAGGAGGTGGGACTACAGGCAGGCCCCAACATGCCCAGCTAATTTTGTATTATTATTTTCTTTTTGGGACGCAGTTTCGCTCTTGGTGGCGATGCTGGAGTGCAATGCCGCGATCTTGGCTCACCGCAAACTCCGCCTCCTGGGTTCAAGCAATTCTCTTGCCTCAGCCTCCTGAGGAGGTGGGACTACAGGTGCGTGCCACCCTGCATAGCTAATTTTTTTTTTTTTTTTTTTTTTGAGAGAGGCAGTTTCACTCTTGGTACCCAGACTGGAGTGCAAGGCAGCGATCTCGACTGACCAAAACCTCAGCCTCCGGGGCTCAAGCAATTAATTCCCTTGCCTCAGCCTCTCGAGTAGCTGGGACTACAGGCGCGTGCCACCATGCATAGCTAATTTTTTTTTTTTTTTGAGAGAGAGAGGCAGTTTCACTCTTGGAACCCAGACTGGAGTGCAAGGCAGTGATCTTGATTGACCAAAACCTCAGCCTCCGGGGCTCAAGCAATTCCCTTGCCTCAGCCTCTCGAGTAGCTGGGACTACAGGCAAGCGCCACCATGCCCGGCTAATTTTTGTATTTTTGTATTTTTTTTTTTTTTTTTTTTTTTGAGGAGTTTCCTGTGGTTACCCAGGCTCGAGTGAAATGACGTGATCTCGGCTCACCGCGACCTTCGTCTCCTGGGTCCAAGCAATTCTCTTGCCTCAGCCTCTCGAGTAGCTGGGACTACAGGCGCGCGCCACCATGCCCAGCTAATTTTTGTATTTTCTTTTTGAGACGGAGTTTCCCTCTTCTTACCCAGACTAGAGTGCAATGGCGCAATCTTGGCTCACCGAAACCTCCGCCTCCTGGGTTCAAGCAATACTCTTGCCTCAGCCTCCCGAGGAGGTGGGACTACAGGCACGCGCCAACATGCCCAGCTAATTTTTTTTTTTTATATGGAGTTTCGCTCTTGTTACCCAGACTGGAGTGCAATGGCGTGATCTCGGCTCACCAAAACCTCAACTTCCTGTGTTCAAGCAATTCCCTTACCTCAGCCTCCGGAGTTGCTGGGACGACAGGCGCCCACCATTACGCCCAGTTAATTTTTTTTTTTAATGGAGTTTCAATCTTGTTACTCAGGCTGGAGTGCAATGGCGCGATCTCGGCTCACTGCAAGCTCCGCCTCCTGGGTTCAAGCAATTCTCTTGCCTCACCCTCTCGAGTAGCTGGGACTACAGTCACGCACCACCATGCCCAGCTAATTTTTGTTTGTTTGCCGTTTTTCTTTTTTTTTGAGATGGAGTTTTGCTCTTGTTACCCAGACTGGAGTGCAGTGGCGCGATCTCTGCTCACCAAAACCTCAACCTCCTGGGTTCAAGCAATTCCCTTGCCTCAGCCTCCCGAGTTGCTGGGACTACAGGCACGCACCACCATGCCCAGCTAATTTTTTTTTTTTTTTTTGAGATGGAGTTTCGCTCTTGTTACACAGGCTGGAGTGCAATGGCAGGATCTCAGCTCACCGCAACCTCCGGCTCCTGGGTTCAAGCAATTCTCCTGCCTCAGCCTCTCGAGTAGCTGGGACTACTGGCAGGTGCCACCATGCCCAGCTAATTTTTGTATTTTTTTTTTTTTTGAGACGCAGTTTCGCTCTTGTTGGCGATGCTGGAGTGCAATGCCGCGATCTCGGCTCACCGCAAACTCCGCCTCCTGGGTTCAAGCAATTCTCTTGCCTCAACCTCCCAAGTAGCTGGGACTACAGGAATGTGCCACCATGCCCAGCTAATTTTTTATTATTATTTTTGAGAGAGTTTCCTGTGCTTACCCAAGCTCAAGTGAAATGACGCAATCTCAGCTCACCGCAACCTTTGTCTCCTGGATTCAAGCAATTCTCTTGCCTCAGCCTCTCGAGTAGCTGGGACTACAGGTGTGCACCACCATGCCCACCTAATTTATATATATATATTTTTTTTTTTTGAGGTGGAGTTTCGCTGTTGTTACCCAGGCTGGAGTGGAATGGCACGATCTCGGATCACTGCAACCTCTGCCTCCTGAGTTCAAGCAATTCTCTTGCCTCAACCTCCCAAGTAGCTGGGACTATGGGCGCACGCCACCATGCCCAGCTAATTTTTGTATTTTTTTTTCTTTTGAGACGGAATTTCGCTCTTCTTACCCAGACTAGAGTGCAATGGCGTGATCTCGGCTCACCGCAACCTCTGCCTCTTGGGTTCAAGCAATTCTCTTGCCTCAGCCTCCGGAGGAGGTGGGACTCCAGCCACCATGCCCAGCTAATTTTTGTATTTTTTTGAGAAGGAGTTTTGCTCTTCTTACCCAGACTAGAGTGCAATGGCGCAATCTTGGCTCACGGCAACCTCCGCCTCCTGGGTTCAAGCAATTCTCTTGCCTCAGCCTCCCGAGTAGCTGGGACTACAGGTGCATGCCACCATGCCCAGCTAATTTTTGTATTTTTTTTTTTTGAGATGGAGTTTTGCTCTTGTTACCCAGACTGGAGTGCAATGGCGTGATCTCGGCTCACCAAAACCTCAACCTCCTGGGTTCAAGCAATTCCCTTACCTCAGCCTCCGGAGTTGCTGGGACTACAGGCACCCACCACCACCCCAGTTAATTTTTTTTTTTTTTGAATGGAGTTTCGATCTTGTTACCCAGACTGGAGTGCAATGGCGCGATCTCGGCTCACTGCAAGCTCCGCCTCCTGGGTTCAAGCAATTCCCTTGCCTCAGCCTCTCGAGTAGCTGGGACTACAGGTGCGCCACCATGCCCAGCTAATTTTTTTTTTTTTTTTGAGACGGAGTTTCCTGTGGTTACCCAGGCTGGAGTGCAATGGCGTGATCTCGGCTCACCGCAACCTTCATCTCCTGGGTTCAAGCAATTCTCTTGCTTCAGCCTCCCGAGGAGGTGGGACTACAGGTGCGCCACCATGCCCAGCTAATTTTTGTATTTTTTTTTGAGATGGAGTTTTGCTCTTGTTACCCAGACTGGAGTGCAAGGCGGCGATCTCGACTGACCAAAACCTCAGCCTCCAGGGCTCAAGCAATTCCCTTGCCTCAGCCTCCCGAGTTGCTGGGACTACAGGCACCCACCAGCACGCCCAGCTAATTTTTTTTTTTTTTGAGATGGAGTTTCCTCTCCTTACCCAGACTAGAGTGCAATGGCGCAATCTTGGCTCACGGCAACCTCCGCCTCCTAGGTTCAAGGAATTCTCTTGCCTCAGCCTCTCGAGTAGCTGGGACTACAGGTGCATGCCACCATGCCCAGCTAATTTTTGTATTTTTTTTTGAGACGGAGTTTTGCTCTTGTTACCCAGACTGGAGTGCAATGGCGTGATCTCGGCTCACCAAAACCTCAACCTCCTGGGTTCAAGCAATTCCCTTGCCTCAGCCTCCCGAGTTGCTGGGACTACAGGCACCCACCACCACCCCAGTTAATTTTTTTTTTTTTTGAATGGAGTTTCGATCTTGTTACCCAGACTGGAGTGCAATGGCGCGATCTCGGCTCACCGCAAACTCCGCCTCCTGGGTTCAAGCAATTCCCTTGCCTCAGCCTCTCGAGTAGCTGGGACTACAGGTGTGCACCACCATGCCCAGCTAATTTTTTTTTTTTTTTTTGAGACGGAGTTTCCTGTGGTTACCCAGGCTGGAGTGCAATGGCGTGATCTCGGCTCACCGCAACCTTCATCTCCTGGGTTCAAGCAATTCTCTTGCCTCAGCCTCCCGAGGAGGTGGGACTACAGGTGTGCACCACCATGCCCAGCTAATTTTTGTATTTTTTTTTGAGACGGAGTTTTGCTCTCCTTACCCAGACTGGAGTGCAAGGCGGCTATCTCGACTGACCAAAACCTCAGCCTCCTGGGTTCAAGCACCCCTTGCCTCAGCCTCCCGAGTTGCTGGGACTACAGGCACCCACCAGCACGCCCAGCTATTTTTTTTTTTTTTTTTTGGATGGAGTTTCGCTCTTGTTACACAGGCTGGAGTGCAATGGCAGGATCTCAGCTCACCGCAACCTCCGTCTCCTGGGTTCAAGCACCTCCTGCCTCAGCCTCTTGAGTAGCTGGGACTACTGGCAGGTGCCACCATGCCTAGCTAATTTTTGTATTTTTTTTTTTTTTTGAGACGCCGTTTCGCTCTTGTTGGCGATGCTGGAGTGCAATGCCGCGATCTCGGCTCACCGCAAACTCCGCCTCCGGGGTTCAAGAAATTCCCTTGCCTCAGCCTTCCAAGTAGCTGGGACTACAGGAATGTGCCACCATGCCCAGCTAATTTTTTTATTATTATTTTTGAGAGAGTTTCCTGTGCTTACCCAAGCTCAAGTGAAATGACGCAATCTCAGCTCACCGCAACCTTTGTCTCCTGGATTCAAGCAATTCTCTTGCCTCAGCCTCTCGAGTAGCTGGGACTACAGGTGTGCACCACCATGCCCACCTAATTTATATATATATATATATTTTTTTTTTTCAGGTGAAGTTTCGCTGTTGTTACCCAGGCTGGAGTGGAATGGCACGATCTCGGATCACTGCAACCTCTGCCTCCTGAGTTCAAGCAATTCTCTTGCCTCAACCTCCCAAGTAGCTGGGACTATGGGCGCACGCCACCATGCCCAGCTAATTTTTGTATTTTTTTTTTCTTTTGAGACGGAATTTCGCTCTTCTTACCCAGACTAGAGTGCAATGGCGTGATCTCGGCTCACCGCAACCTCTGCCTCTTGGGTTCAAGCAATTCTCTTGCCTCAGCCTCCGGAGGAGGTGGGACTCAACCACCATGCCCAGCTAATTTTTGTATTTTTTTTTGAGAAGGAGTTTTGCTCTCCTTACCCAGACTAGAGTACAATGGCTCGATCTCGGCTCACAGCAACCTCCGCCTCCTAGGTTCAAGGAATTCTCTTGCCTCAGCCTCCCGAGTAGCTGGGACTACAGGTGCATGCCACCATGCCCAGCTAATTTTTGTATTTTTTTGAGACAGAGTTTTGCTCTTGTTACCCAGACTTGAGTGCAATGGCGTGATCTCGGCTCACCAAAACCTCACCCTCCTGGGTTCAAGCAATTCCCTTACCTCAGCCCCTGGAGTTGCTGGGACTACAGGCACGCACCACCATGCCCAGTTAATTTTTTTTTTTTGACGGTGTTTCAATCTTCTTACCCAGACTGGAGTGCAATGGCACTATCTCGATCACCGCAAACTCCACCTCCTGGGTTCAAGCAATTCCCTTGCCTCAGCCTCTCGAGTAGCTGGGACTACAGGTGTGCACCACCATCCCCAGCTAATTTTTTTTTTTTTTTTTTTAAGATGGAGTTTCGCTGTGGTTACCCAGGCTGGATTGAAATGGCGTGATCTCGGCTCACCACAACCTTCATCTCCTGGGTTCAAGCAATACTTTGCTTCAACCTCTCGAGGAGGTGGGACTCCAGGTGCGAGCCACCATGCCCAGCTAATTTTTGTATTTTATTTTGAGACGGAGTTTTGTTCTCCTTACCCAGACTGGAGTGCAAGGCGGCGATCTCGACTGACAAAAACCTCAGCCTCCTGGGCTCAAGCAATTCCCTTGCCTCAGCCTCCCGAGTTGCTGGGACTACAGGCACCCACCAGCACGCCCAGCTAATTTTTTTTTTTTTTTGGACGGAGTTTCGCTCTTGTTACACAGGCTGGAGTGCAATGGCGGGATCTCAACTCACCGCACCCTCCGGCTCCTGGGTTCAAGCAATTCTCCTGCCTCAGCCTCTTGAGTAGCTGGGACTACTGGCAGGCGCCACCACGCCTAGCTAATTTTTGTATTTTTTTTTTTTTTGAGGCCGTTTCGCTCTTGTTGGCGAGGCTGGAGTGCAATGCCGCGATCTCCACTCACCGCAAACTCCGCCTCCCGGGTTCAAGAAATTCCCTTGCTTCAGCCTTCCAAGTAGCTGGGACTACAGGAACGTGCCACCATGCCCAGCTAATTTTTTTTTTTTTTTTTTTGAGACAGAGTTTCCTGTGGTTACCCAGGCTCCAGTGAAATGACGCGATCTCAGCTCACCGTAACCTTTGTCTCCTGGATTCAAGCAATTCTCTTGCCTCAGCCTCTCTAGTAGCTGGGACTACAGGCGCGCACCACCATGCCCACCTAATTTTTGTGTGTGTATATATATATATATATATATATATATTTTCAGGTGGATTTTCACTGTTGTTGCCCAGGCTGGAGTGGAATGGCGCGATCTCGGATCACTGCAACCTCCACCTCCTGGGTTCAAGCAATTCTCTTGCCTCAACCTCCCAAGTAGCTGGGACTACAGGTGCACGCCACCATGTCCAGCTAATTTTTGTAATTTTTTTTGAGACGGAGTTTCACTCTTCTTACCCAGACTAGAGTGCAATGGCGCGATCTCAGCTCATCACAACCTCTGCCTCCTGGGTTCAAGCAATTCTCTTGCCTCAGCCTCCCGAGGAGGTGGGACTCCAGCCACCATGCCCAGCTAATTTTTGTATTTTTTTTTGAGACGGAGTTTTGCTCTCCTTACCCAGACTAGAGTACAATGGCTCGATCTCAGCTCACAGCAACCTCCGCCTCCTAGGTTCAAGGAATTCTCTTGCCTCAGCCTCCAGAGGAGGTGTGACTACAGGCGGGCGCCACCATGCTGAGCTAATGTTTTTTTTTTTTTTTTTTGAGACGCAGTTTTGTTCTTGTTACCCAGGCTGGAGTGCAATGGCGTGATCTCGGCTCACCGCAACCTCTGCCTCCTGGGTTCAAGCAATTCTCTTGCCTCAGCCTCTCTAGTAGCTGGGACTACAGGAACGTGCCACCATGCCCAGCTAATTTTTTTTTTTTTTTTGAGACAGAGTTTCCTGTGGTTACCCAGGCTCCAGTGAAATGACGCGATCTCAGCTCACCGTAACCTTTGTCTCCTGGATTCAAGCAATTCTCTTGCCTCAGCCTCTCTAGTAGCTGGGACTACAGGCGCGCACCACCATGCCCACCTAATTTTTGTGTGTGTATATATATATATATATTTTTTTTTTTCAGGTGAAGTTTCGCTGTTGTTACCCAGGCTGGAGTGGAATGGCACGATCTCGGATCACTGCAACCTCTGCCTCCTGAGTTCAAGCAATTCTCTTGCCTCAACCTCCCAAGTAGCTGGGACTATGGGCGCACGCCACCATGCCCAGCTAATTTTTGTATTTTTTTTTTCTTTTGAGACGGAATTTCGCTCTTCTTACCCAGACTAGAGTGCAATGGCGTGATCTCGGCTCACCGCAACCTCTGCCTCTTGGGTTCAAGCAATTCTCTTGCCTCAGCCTCCGGAGGAGGTGGGACTCCAGCCACCATGCCCAGCTAATTTTTGTATTTTTTTTTTGAGAAGGAGTTTTGCTCTCCTTACCCAGACTAGAGTACAATGGCTCGATCTCGGCTCACAGCAACCTCCGCCTCCTAGGTTCAAGGAATTCTCTTGCCTCAGCCTCCCGAGTAGCTGGGACTACAGGTGCATGCCACCATGCCCAGCTAATTTTGTATTTTTTTTTTGAGACAGAGTTTTGCTCTTGTTACCCAGACTTGAGTGCAATGGCGTGATCTCGGCTCACCAAAACCTCACCCTCCTGGGTTCAAGCAATTCCCTTACCTCAGCCCCTGGAGTTGCTGGGACTACTGGCGCCCACCACCATGCCCAGTTAATTTTTTTTTTTTTGACGGTGTTTCAATCTTCTTACCCAGACTGGAGTGCAATGGCACTATCTCGATCACCGCAAACTCCACCTCCTGGGTTCAAGCAATTCCCTTGCCTCAGCCTCGGGAGTAGCTGTGACTACAGGTGGTCGCAACCATCCCCAGCTAATTTTTTTTTTTTTTTTTTTTTAAGATGGAGTTTCGCTGTGGTTACCCAGGCTGGATTGAAATGACGTGATCTCGGCTCACCACAACCTTCATCTCCTGGGTTCAAGCAATACTTTTGCTTCAACCTCTCGAGGAGGTGGGACTCCAGGTGCGAGCCACCATGCCCAGCTAATTTTTGTATTTTATTTTGAGACGGAGTTTTGTTCTCCTTACCCAGACTGGAGTGCAAGGCGGCGATCTCGGCTCACAGCAACCTCCGCCTCCTAGGTTCAAGGAATTCTCTTGCCTCAGCCTCCCGAGTAGCTGGGACTACAGGTGCATGCCACCATGCCCAGCTAATTTTTGTATTTTTTTGAGACAGAGTTTTGCTCTTGTTACCCAGACTTGAGTGCAATGGCGTGATCTCGGCTCACCAAAACCTCACCCTCCTGGGTTCAAGCAATTCCCTTACCTCAGCCCCTGGAGTTGCTGGGACTACTGGCGCCCACCACCATGCCCAGTTAATTTTTTTTTTTTTGACGGTGTTTCAATCTTCTTACCCAGACTGGAGTGCAATGGCACTATCTCGATCACCGCAAACTCCACCTCCTGGGTTCAAGCAATTCCCTTGCCTCAGCCTCGGGAGTAGCTGTGACTACAGGTGGTCGCAACCATCCCCAGCTAATTTTTTTTTTTTTTTTTTTTTTTAAGATGGAGTTTCGCTGTGGTTACCCAGGCTGGATTGAAATGACGTGATCTCGGCTCACCACAACCTTCATCTCCTGGGTTCAAGCAATACTTTTGCTTCAACCTCTCGAGGAGGTGGGACTCCAGGTGCGAGCCACCATGCCCAGCTAATTTTTGTATTTTATTTTGAGACGGAGTTTTGTTCTCCTTACCCAGACTGGAGTGCAAGGCGGCGATCTCGACTGACAAAAACCTCAGCCTCCTGGGCTCAAGCAATTCCCTTGCCTCAGCCTCCCGAGTTGCTGGGACTACAGGCACCCACCAGCACGCCCAGCTAATTTTTTTTTTTTTTTGGACGGAGTTTCGCTCTTGTTACACAGGCTGGAGTGCAATGGCGGGATCTCAACTCACCGCACCTCCGGCTCCTGGGTTCAAGCAATTCTCCTGCCTCAGCCTCTTGAGTAGCTGGGACTACAGGAACGTGCCACCACGCCTAGCTAATTTTTGTATTTTTTTTTTTTTTGAGACGGAGTTTCGCTCTTGTTGGCGAGGCTGGAGTGCAATGCCGCGATCTCCACTCACCGCAAACTCCGCCTCCCGGGTTCAAGAAATTCCCTTGCTTCAGCCTTCCAAGTAGCTGGGACTACAGGAACGTGCCACCATGCCCAGCTAATTTTTTTTTTTTTTTTTTTTGAGACAGAGTTTCCTGTGGTTACCCAGGCTCCAGTGAAATGACGCGATCTCAGCTCACCGTAACCTTTGTCTCCTGGATTCAAGCAATTCTCTTGCCTCAGCCTCTCTAGTAGCTGGGACTACAGGCGCGCACCACCATGCCCACCTAATTTTTGTGTGTGTATATATATATATATATATATATATTTTCAGGTGGATTTTCACTGTTGTTGCCCAGGCTGGAGTGGAATGGCGCGATCTCGGATCACTGCAACCTCCACCTCCTGGGTTCAAGCAATTCTCTTGCCTCAACCTCCCAAGTAGCTGGGACTACAGGTGCACGCCACCATGTCCAGCTAATTTTTGTAATTTTTTGAGACGGAGTTTCACTCTTCTTACCCAGACTAGAGTGCAATGGCGCGATCTCAGCTCATCACAACCTCTGCCTCCTGGGTTCAAGCAATTCTCTTGCCTCAGCCTCCCGAGGAGGTGGGACTCCAGCCACCATGCCCAGCTAATTTTTGTATTTTTTTTTTTTGAGACGGAGTTTTGCTCTCCTTACCCAGACTAGAGTACAATGGCTCGATCTCAGCTCACAGCAACCTCCGCCTCCTAGGTTCAAGGAATTCTCTTGCCTCAGCCTCCAGAGGAGGTGTGACTACAGGCGGGCGCCACCATGCTGAGCTAATGTTTTTTTTTTTTTTTTTTGAGACGCAGTTTTGTTCTTGTTACCCAGGCTGCAGTGCAATGGCGTGATCTCGGCTCACAACAACTACTGTCTCCTGCGTTCAAGCAATTCTCTTGCCTCAGCCTCTCAAGTAGCTAGGACTACAGGCACGCACCACCATGCCCAGCTAATTTTTGTTTGTTTGCTTTTTTTTTTTTTTGAGACCGAGTTTCGCTGTTGTTACCCAGACTGGAGTGCAATGGCGTGATCTCAGCTCACCAAAACCTCAACCTCCTGGGTTCAAGCAATTCCCTTGCCTCAGCCTCCTGAGTTGCTGGGACTACAGGCACCCACCACCACGCCCAGTTTTTTTTTTTTTTTTTTTGAACAGAGTTTCGATCTTGTTACCCAGGCTGGAGTGCAATGGCGCAATCTTGGCTCACCGCAACCTCCGTCTCCTGGGTTCAAGCAATTCTCCTGCCTCAGCCTCTCCAGTAGCTGGGACTGTATAGGCAGGCGCCACCATTCTCAGCTAATTTTCTTTTTTTTTTTGAGACGGTGTTTCGCCCTTGTTACCCAGACTGGAGTGCAATGGCGCGATCTCGGCTCACCGCAACCTCCGCCTCCTGGGTTCAGGCAATTCTCCTGCCTCAGCCTCCTGAGTAGCTGGGATTACAGGCACACGCCACCATGCCCAGCTGATTTTCTGTATTTTTAGTAGAGACGGGGTTTCACCATGTTGACCAGGATGGTCTCGATCTCTTGACCTCGTGATCCACCCGCCTCGGCCTCCCAAAGTGCTGGGATTACAGGCTTGAGCCACCACGCCCGGCCGCTAATTTTCTTTTTATGAGACGGAGTTTCCTGTTGTTACCCAGGCTCAAGTGAAATGACGCGATCTCGGCTCACCGCAACCTTCATCTCCTGGGTTCAAGCAATTCTCCTGCCTCAGCCTGTCGAGTATCTGGGACTACAGGTGGGCGCCACCATGCCCAGCTAATTTTTTTTTTTTTTTTTTTGATTCGCAGTTTCGGTTTTGTTGGCGAGGCTGGAGTGCAATGGCATGATCTTGGCTCACAGCAAACCACGCCTCCTGGGTTCAAGCAATTCTCTTGCCTCAGCCTCCCGAGTATCCATGCCCAGCTAATTTGTGTATTTTTTTTTTTTTTTTTTTTTTGCGACAGAGTTTCACTCTTGTTTTCAGCTCTGTCAAACTGGTTTGGTTCTTTTTTATATTCTGTCCTTCAGCTTCTGTATCATTTTACTGTCATTCATCGTTTCCTTGGATTTGGTTTTGCCATCTTCCTGATTGTTAATGATCTTCATTTCTACCTGTATTCAGATTTCTGTTTCTGTCATTTCAGCCAGCTCAGCTTGCTTATAAACTCTTGTTAGAGAACTTGTATGATCATTTAGATTACATATGACATTCTGGCCGTCTGAGTTACCAGAGTTCCTGCATTGGTTCTTTCTCACCCCTGCATGCAGGTGTTCCTTTAACTGCAATGCAGATTGAGCCAATAGACTTTTTTTCTGGATGTTTTCACAGGGTCAAAAATTTGTTCTGGGTTTTTGGTTGCAGTTGAATTATTGTCTTTGGTTTCACAGTGGTATGCATTAGCAAGGAACTTTTAGTTTTTCAATTTTGGGGTGAGATCTTGTAGGTGGCGCTTAGGTATACTGATCAGTTGCTAGGCTCTTGCTTCTCCAGGTTGCTCCCCTATATTTTTTCACAGTTGCAGCTGTGCTCTTTTTTAATGCTCTGAAAATGTAGGCTCCTTCCCACTTGAGTCCTGGATCTAGATCATGACCTGACACTCCCAGGCTACCCACTGCAGCTCTGGAGTGATCTTCGTGTTTATGGTCCTCCCCAAGCTGGAGGCAGCAGAGGAAGGGACCTTAGTAGTGCTTGTGGCCAAGGGTCTTTGGATTATTTCCTGGGGACTCTGCTCCATCAAGATGGAAGTCAGCAATCACTCAATGCAGTCAGCCCAGGATGGAGGGTCTGTGCTATGGGTCCAAGCCAGAGGTTTCCTGTTTGGTGAGGAACAGAATGGGTGGTTAGGATCTATGGGAGATAGACTGGCCTCCTCTCCTTGGATTCACTGCATTCGTTGGGGGTGTAGATAAGAAGCTTAGGGTCTTTGCCCTTCATTAGTC
>JAKFGQ010000491.1:0-22501 GCA_021498475.1 Saguinus midas | reverse complement strand
GATTATGACATATCACAGAACACAGAATCTAGGTGATTTGATTCTCCTCTACTGCCGGGCCCCCATCCACAGTATGATGGTAACATATTGCTGAGCCTAGTAACTAGATGATGTCACTTTCCTTTCCTGCCTGGAAACTGTTCAGTGGAAAACAGTTATACATTGCTAGGCCCAGCACCTAGGAAATGTGCCTCTAACCTTCTCACAGTGGGAAATGTGACATGTCACTGGGCTCATCACCTAGGTGATGTGACTCTCCTGTCTGGTTCTAGCTCACAGAACAGAATGGAACATATCTCTGGACACAGCACCAAGGAAATGTATCCCTGTGCTTTTCCTAGGCCTTGCTTTTAGTGTAAATTGTGACATGTATTTGGATGTAACACCTAGGTCATGTAACTCTTCTTTCATGCCTGGGAAGTGCACAAGGGGAGACTGTGACATGTTGCTGTGCCCAGGACCCAGGGGATGTTACCCTCCTGCCTGGCACTGACAGCTCACAAAAGGCATTGTGACATATCCTTGTGCTCATCACCCAAGTAATGGGACTCTATTTACCTGACAGAATTCCGTTCTTAGGGAAGACTGACATATCACTATCCAGCATGTAGGTATGGTAACTTTTCTGCCTCTGCCCTGCCCAGTGAAAAAATTGTCACATGTCTCTAAACCCAAAACCTAGGTGATGTGACTTTCTCCTGTGCCTTACATACAAAAATAATAAGACCTAGGTGAGATGACTCTCCTCTACTACCTGTGCCTTGCCCCAAAGGTGCACTGTGAAGTGTCTCTTACTCCATCACCTTGGTGAAGCAGCCATGCTCTTCTGAATAGTCACTGCCCAGAGTTGTGATTTTTTTTAAATATTTATTGCATAATAGGTTTTGTGGTACATGTGCAGAACGTGCAAGATAGTTGCATAGGTACACACATGGCAGTGTGTTTTGCTGCTATCCTCCCCTTCACCCAAACTTGGCATTCATCCCCAGGCTATCCCTCCCCAGGCCCCCCTGCTGTCCCTCCCACATTACCCCAATAGACCCCAGTGTGTAGTAGACCCCCTCTCTGTGTCCATGTGTTCTCATTTTTCTCACCCACTTATCAGTGAGTATATGCGGTATTCCTTTTACTGTTCTTCTGTCAGTTTGCTGAGAATGATGTTCCACAGATTCATCCATGTCCTTACAAAGGAAAAAAACTCATCATTTTTAATTGCTGCATAATATTCCATGGTGTATATGTGCCACATTTTCCCAGTCCAGTCTATCATCGTTGGGCATTTGGGTTGGTTCCAGTTCTTTGCTATTGTAAACAGTGCTGCAATGAACATTCGTGTGCATGTATCCTTATAGTAGAAAGATTTATAGTCCTTTGGATATATACCCAGTAATGGGATTGCTGGGTCAAGTGGAATTTCTATTTCTAGGTCCTTGAGGAATCGCCACACTGTCTTCCACAATGGTTGAACTAATTTACACTCCCACAAACAGTGTAAGAGTGTTTCTATTTCTCCACATCCTCTCCAGCATCTGCTGTCTCCAAATTTTTTAATGATTGCCATTCTAACTGGCATGAGATGGTATCTCAATGTGGTTTTGATTGGCATCTCTCTAATGACCAGTGATGATGAGCATGTTTTCATGTGTTTGTTGGCCTCATGTATGTCTTCTTTTGTAAAGTGTCTGTTCATATCCTTTGCCCATTTTTGAATGGGCTTGTTTGTTTTTGTCCTGTAAATCTGTTTGAGTTCTTTGTAAATTCTGGATATCAGCCCTTTGTCAGATGTGTAAACTGCAAAGATTTTTTTCCATTCTGATGGTTGCTGATTCACTCTAGTGACTGTTTCTTTTGCTGTGCAGAAGCTGTGGAGTTTGATTAGGTCCCATTTGTCTATTTTGGCTTTTGTTGCCAATGCTTTTGGTGTTTTGGTCATGAAGTCCTTGCCTACTCCTATGTCCTGAATGGTTTTGCCTAGATTTTCTTCTAGGGTTTTAATGGTGTCAGGTCTTATGTTTAAGTCTTTAATCCATCTGGAGTTAATTTTAGTGTAAGGTGTCAGGAAGGGGTCCAGTTTCTGCTTTCTGCACATGGCTAGCCAGTTTTCCCAACACCATTTATTAAATAGGGAATCCTTTCCCCATTGCCTGTTTTTGTCTGGTTTATCAAAGATTATATGGTTGTAGATATGTTGTGTTGCCTCTGATGCTTCTGTTCTATTCCATTGGTCTATATCTCTGTTTTGGTCACAGTACCATGCTGTTTTGATTACTGTAGCCTTGTAGTATAGTTTGAAGTCTGGTAGTGTGATGCCTCCTGCTGTGTTCTTTTTGCTTAGAATTGACTTGGCTATGCGGGCTCTATTTTGTTTCCATATGAAGTTTATGGTGGTTTTTTCCAGTTCTGTGAAGAAATTCAATGGTACTTTGATGGGGATAGCATTGATTGTGTAAATTACTTTGGGCAGTATAGCCATTTTCACTATATTGATTCTTCCTAACCACGAACATGGAATGTTTCTCCATCTGTTTGTGTCCTCTCTTATTTCGTTGAGCAGTGGTTTGTAGTTTTCTTTTTTTTTTTTTTTAATTTTTATTGCGTTATAGGTTTGGGGGTACATGTGCAGAACGAGCAAGATAGTTGCACAGGCACACACATGGCAGTGTGCTTTGCTGCCTTCCTCCCCCTCACCCACACTTGGTATTCATCCCCAGGCTACCCCCCCAGCCCCCCACGCTGTCCCTCCCCCTTTCCCCCAAACAGTCCCCAGTGTATTGTAGACCACCTCTCTGTGTCCATGTGTTCTTATTTTTCTCACCCACCTATGAGTGAGTATATGCGGTATTTCTTTTTCTGTTCTTGTGTCAGTTTGCTGAGAATGATGTTCTCCAGATTCATCCATGTCCCTACAAAGGACACAAACTCATCATTTTTGATTGCTGCATAATATTCCATGGTGTATATGTGCCACATTTTCCCAGTCCAGTCTGTCATCGTTGGGCATTTGGGTTGGTTCCAGTTCTTTGCTATTGTAAACAGTGCTGCAATGAACATTCGTGTGCATGTGTCCTTATAGTAGAACGATTTATAGTCCTTTGGATAGATACCCAGTAATGGGATTGCTGGGTCAAATGGAATTTCTATTTCTAGGTCCCTGAGGAATCGCCACACTGTCTTCCACAATGGTTGAACTAATTTACACTTTTCATTAAAGAGGTCCCTTAAGTTCCTTGTGAGTTGTATTCCTAGGTATTTTATTCTCTTTGTAGCAATGGTGAATGGCAGTTCGTTCTTGATTTGGTTCTCTTTAAGTCTGTTATTGGTGTATAGGAATGCTTGTGATTTTTGCACATTTCATTTTATATCCTGAGAATTTGCTGAAGTTGCTTATCAGTTTCAGGAGTTTTTGGGCTGAGGTGATGGGGTCTTCTAGGTATACTATCATGTCATCTGCAAATAGAGACAATTTGGCTTCCACCTTTCCTATTTGAATACCCTTTATTTCTTTTTCTTGCCTGATTGCTCTGGCTAGAAATTCCAGTACTATATTGAATAGGAGTCGTGAGAGAGGGCATCCTTGTCTAGTGCTGGATTTCAAAGGGAATGCTTCCAGTTTTTGCCCATTAAGTATGATATTGGCTGTTGGTTTGTCGTAAATAGCTTTTATTACTTTGAGATATGTTCCATCAAAACCAAGATTATTGAGGGTTTTTAGCATAAAGGGCTGTTGAATTTTGTCAAATGCCTTCTCTGTGTCAATGGAGATTATCATGTGGTCTTTGTTTTTGCTTCTGTTTATGTGGTGAATTACATTTATAGACTTGTGTATGTTGAACCAGCCTTGCATCCCTGGGATGAATCCTACTTGATCATGATGGATAAGTTTTTTAATGTGCTGTTGCAATCGGTTTGCCAGCATTTTATTGAAGATTTTTGCATCTATGTTCATCACGGATATTGGCCTGAAGTTTTCTTTTCTTGTTGAGTCTCTGCCAGGTTTTGGTATCAGAATGATGTTGGTCTCATAAAATGATTTGGGAAGGGTTTCCTTTTTTTTGAATTTTTTGGAATAGCTTCAGAAGCAACGGTACCAGATCCTCTTTGTGTGTCTGGTAGAATTCGGCTGTGAACCCATCTGGACCTGGGCTTTTTTTGTGTGGTAGGCTCTTAATTGCTGCCTCAACTTCAGACCTTGTTATTGATCTATTCATAGTTTCGGCTTCCTTCTGGTTTAGGCTTGGGAGGACACAGGCGTCCAGGAGTTTATCCGTTTCTTTCTGGTTTACTAATTTATGTGCATAGAGTTTTTTGTAGTATTCTCTGATGATGGTTTGAATTTCTGTGGAATATATGGTGACTTCCCCATTATCGTTTTTTATTGCATCTATTTGGTTGTTCTCTATTTTCTTTTTTATCAGTCTGGCTAGCGGTCTGTCTATTTTGTTAATCTTTTCGAAAAACCAGCTCTTGCATTTATTGATTTTTTGAAGGTTTTTTTTGTCTCTGTCTCCTTCAGTTCTGCTCTGATCTTAGTTATTTCTTGTCTTCGGCTAGGTTTTGAGCTTTTTTGATCTTGCTCCTCTAGCTCTTTCAATTTTGATGATAGGGTGTCAATTTTGGAGTAGGTGTGATGTCGTGCTGAGAAGAATGTCTATTCTGTGGATTTGGGATGGAGAGTTCTGTAAATGTCTATCAGGTTTGCTTGTTCCATGTCTGAGTTCACGTCCTGGATATCCTTATTAATTTTCTGTCTGGTTGATCTGTCTGATATTGACAGTGGAGTGTTAAAGTCTCCCACTATTATTGTGTGGGAGTCTAAGTCTCTTTGTAATTCATTAAGAACTTGCCTTATATATCTGGGTGCTCCTGCATTGGGTCGATATATATTTAGAATCGTTAGCTCTTCTTGTTGTATTGATCCTTTTACCATTATGTAATGTCCTTCTTTGTCCCTTTTGATCTTTGTTGCTTTAAAGTCTATTTTATCAGAGATGAGAATTGCAACTCCTGCTTTTTTGCTCTCCATTTGCTTGGTAAATCTTCCTCCATCCCTTTATTTTGAGCCTTTGTGTATCCTTGCATGTGAGGTGGGTTTCCTGGATACAGCACACCGATGGGTTTTGGTTTTTTATCCAATTTGCCAGTCTGTGTCTTTTGATTGGTGCATTTAGCCCATTTACATTTAGGGTTAATATTGTTATGTGTGAATTTGATACTGCCATTTTGATGCTAGCTGGCTGTTTTTCCCATTGGTTCGTGTACATTCTTCATTTTGTTGATGCTCTTTAGCATTTGGTTTGCTTTTAGGATGGCTGGTACTGGTTGTTCCTTTCTATGTGTAGTGCCTCTTTCAGGAGCTCTTGTAAAGCAGGCCTAGTGGTGACAAAATCTCTGAGTACTTGCTTGTTCATGAAGGATTTTATTTTTCCTTCACTTATGAAGCTCAGTTTGGCTGGATATGAAATTCTGGGTTGAAAGTTCTTTTCTTTAAGGATGTTGAATATTGGCCCCCACTCTCTTCTGGCTTGTAGAGTCTCTGCCGAGAGATCTGCTGTGAGTCTGATGGGCTTCCCTTTGTGGGTAACCCGACCTTTCTCTCTGGCTGCCCTTAGTATTTTCTCCTTCATTTCAACCCTGGTGAATCTGACGATTATGTGCCTTGGGGTTGCTCTTCTTGTGAAGTATCTTTGTGGTGTTCTCTGTATTTCCTGGAGTTGAGTATTGACCTGTCTTGCTAGGTTGGGGAAATTTTCCTGGATAATATCCTGAAGAGTGTTTTCCAGCTTGGATTCATTCTCTTCATCACATTCTGGTACACCTATCAAACGTAGGTTGGGTCTCTTCACATAGTCCCACATTTCTTGGAGGTTTTGTTCATTCCTTTTTGTGCTTTTTTCTTTAATCTTGGTTTCTCGTTTTATTTCATTGAGTTGATCTTCAACTTCTGATATTCTTTCTTCTGCTTGGTCAATTCGGCTGTTGAAACTTGTGCATGCTTCACGAAGTTCTCATGTTGTGTTTTTCAGCTCCTTCAATTCATTCATATTCCTCTCTAAGTTGTCCATTCTTGTTATCAATTCCTCGAATATTTTTTCAAATCTTTTTTCAAGGTTCTTAGTTTCTTTGCACTGATTTAGAACATGTTCTTTTAGCTCACTGAAGTTTCTCATTATCCACTTTCTGAAGTCTGATTCCATCATTTCATCACACTCAATCTCCGTCCAGCTTTGTTCCCTTGCTGGTGAGGAGTTTTGGTCCTTTTTAAAAGTTGAGGTGTTTTGGTTTTTGGTGTTTTCTTCCTTATTGCGCTGGTTTCTTCCCGTCTTTATGGATTTATCCACCTGTCCTCTTAGTAGTTGCTGATTTTTCAATTGGGTCTCTGTGTGGATGCACAGATTGTTGTTGATGAAGTATTTCTGTTACTTAGTTTTTCTTCTAATGGTCTAGCCCCTCTGCTGTATGAGTGCTGAGGTCCACTCCAGGCCCTGCTTTTCTGGGGTACACCTGTAGCAGCTGCAGAACAGTGAGGGATGCGATCAGTTTCTTCTTCTGCTGTCTTTGTTCCAGAATGATGCCCGCCAAATGTCAGTCTGATTAGTCCTTTTTTGGGGTGAATCTTTGGATATATAGGGGTCAGGGAGCTGCTTGCAGAGACGGTCTGTGCTTTATAGGAGCTCCAGTGCTGAGCTGTGAGCTCCGTTTTTTAATCAGAGTTGTTGGGAGGATGTGTTTGTCTGCTGCAACAGAACTCATAAACCCCCCGCTTTCTTTTTCCCCCTTAGATGCTCTGTCTCAGGGAGTTGGGGCTTTCTTTATGAGTATCTGTTGCACTGTCCTGCCCCACTAGGAGGCAGTCTATTCACTATTTGCCTGCCAGGGCTCCGCCCTGCTAGTGCGTGTCTGCCTTGCTGCGGTAAGGCTTTGTTCTGCTGTGGAGTGCTCTCTGTTATGGCAGGTTGCCTTGGCAACAGCAGGCTGCATCAGCCCTGGGTGGTACTTCAGTAGGGGTGGATTGTGTCCATAGTGGTGGACGCCCCTCCCCCACTGGGCTGCACTGTCCTAGATGCCGGCAGCAAAACTCTCAGCCCTGAGTGCCTCCAATTGCTGCCCTACCCATCCCCATGAGGGCGGGACCCACTGAGCCTGATCACCCAGCTCCCTGCCTCAGAGTCCATCCTTTCTCTCTCTTTCTCTATCCAAGCTGAACAGTTAACTCTCTCACTGGCACCTCAGTAGCCTGCCGATAGGGCACTGGGATCGTGCATTCTCCCATGCCGCTGCCCACTGCACTGGCTCAGATCACATTTCCCAGGAATCTCCTGGACTGGCTCATTGTCCAAGTCCCATTCAATCAGATGGACATGCCAATCTGCCCTTGCAAATCTCAGATTGCCAGTTTAACAGGGCACCCGGACCAGTGAGTTCCATGCCGGGTCCCACTGCACTATGGCGCCGGCCGAACTGGCTGCACGAGCGGCTGCGCTGCATCCCATGTCTCCCACACCTGGGACTTTCAACACTCTGTGGGCAAAAAAAGGTCCATCCGAGAATGTGGCTAGGACTCACCCTCTGCACCTTCACTGAGAGCTGCAATCCCGAGTTGCCTCTACGATGCCATCTTGGAACCCCCAGCTGTGATTGTTAATAAACCCTGAGCCCAGCACTCAAGTGGTTTGACTCTGCTGATGGTCCCTGCACTCAGAGGGCATTGTGATACATGTGTGGGCCTATCAACTAAAAATATGACTTTCTATATTAGTCTGTTCTCATACTTCTAATAAAGTCATACTCAAGACTGGGTAACTTCTAAGAGATAGGTTTAATGGACTCACAATTCTACATGGCTGAGGAGGCCTCACAATCATGGTAAAGGATGAAGGAAGAGCAAAAAGGCATCTTACACTATGGCAGCATAAAGACCTGTACAGGTGAACTCCCCTTTATAAAACCATTAGATCTCAGGAGACATATTCAATATCTCAAGAACAGTATAGGAGAACCACCTGTATAATTCCATTATATTTATCTGGCCTTGCTCTTGACACTTTAGGATTATTAAAATTCAAGGTGAGATTTGCTTGGTAAATCTTCCTCCATCCCTTTATTTTGAGCCTTTGTGTATCCTTGCATGTGAGGTGGGTTTCTGGATACAGCACACCGATGGGTTTTGGTTTTTATCCAATTTGCCAGTCTGTGTCTTTTGATTGGTGCATTTAGCCCATTTACATTTTGGGATAATATTATTATGTGTGAATTTGATACTGCCATTTTGATGCTAGCTGGCTGTTTTTCCCATTGGTTCGTGTACATTCTTCATTTTGTTGATGCTCTTTAGCATTTGGTTTGCTTTTAGGATGGCTGGTACTGGTTGTTTCTTTCTATGTGTAGTGCCTCTTTCAGGAGCTCTTGTAAAGCAGGCCTAGTGGTGACAAAATCTCTGAGTACTTGCTTGTTCATGAAGGATTTTATTTTTCCTTCACTTATGAAGCTTGGTTTGGCTGGATATGAAATTCTGGGTTGAAAGTTCTTTTCTTTAAGGATGTTGAATATTGGCCCCCACTCTCTTCTGGCTTGTAGAGTCTCTGCCGAGAGATCTGCTGTGAGTCTGATGGGCTTCCCTTTGTGGGTGACCTGACCTTTCTCTCTGGCTGCCCTTAGTATTTTCTCCTTCATTTCAACCCTGGTGAATCTGACGATTATGTGCCTTGGGGTTGCTCTTCTTGGAGTATCTTTGTGGTGTTCTCTGTATTTCCTGGAGTTGAGTATTGACCTGTCTTGCTAGGTTGGGGAAATTTTCCTGGATAATATCCTGAAGAGTATTTTCCAGCTTGAATTCATTCTCTTCATCACATTCTGGTACACCTATCAAACGTAGGTTGGGTCTCTTCACATAGTCCCACATTTCTTGGAGATTTTGTTCATTCCTTTTTGTGCTTTTTTCTTTAATCTTGGTTTCTCGTTTTATTTCATTGAGTTGATCTTCAACTTCTGATATTCTTTCTTCTGCTTGGTCAATTCGGCTGTTGAAACTTGTGCATGCTTCACGAAGTTCTCATGTTGTGTTTTTCAGCTCCTTCAATTCATTCATATTCCTCTCTAAGTTGTCCATTCTTGTTATCAATTCCTCGAATATTTTTTCAAATCTTTCTTCAAGGTTCTTAGTTGTTTTGCACTGATTTATAACATGTTCTTTTAGCTCACTGAAGTTTCTCATTATCCACTTTCTGAAGTCTGATTCCATCATTTCATCACACTCAATCTCCGTCCAGCTTTGTTCCCTTGCTGGTGAGGAGTTTTGGTCCTTTTTAAAAGTTGAGGTGTTTTGGTTTTTGGTGTTTTCTTCCTTATTGCGCTGGTTTCTTCCCGTCTTTATGGATTTATCCACCTGTCCTCTTAGTAGTTGCTGATTTTTCAATTGGGTCTCTGTGTGGATGCACAGATTGTTGTTGATGAAGTATTTCTGTTACTTAGTTTTTCTTCTAATGGTCTAGCCCCTCTGCTGTATGAGTGCTGAGGTCCACTCCAGGCCCTGCTTTTCTGGGGTACACCTGTAGCAGCTGCAGAACAGTGAGGGATGCGATCAGTTTCTTCTTCTGCTGTCTTTGTTCCAGAATGATGCCCGCCAAATGTCAGTCTGATTAGTCCTTTTTGGGGTGAATCTTTGGATATACAGGGGTCAGGAGCTGCTTGAGGAGACGGTCTGTGCTTTATAGGAGCTCCAGTGCTGAGCTGTGAGCTCCGTTTTTTAATCAGAGTTGTTGGGAGGATGTGTTTGTCTGCTGCAACAGAACTCATAAACCCCCCGCTTTCTTTTTCCCCCTTAGATGCTCTGTCTCAGGGAGTTGGGGCTTTCTTTATGAGTATCTGTTGCACTGTCCTGCCCCACTAGGAGGCAGTCTATTCACTATTTGCCTGCCAGGGCTCCGCCTGCTAGTGCGTGTCTGCCTTGCTGCGGTAAGGCTTTGTTCTGCTGTGGAGTGCTCTCTGTTATGGCAGGTTGCCTTGGCAACAGCAGGCTGCATCAGCCCTGGGTGGTACTTCAGTAGGGGTGGATTGTGTCCATAGTGGTGGACGCCCCTCCCCCACTGGGCTGCACTGTCCTAGATGCCGGCAGCAAAACTCTCAGCCCTGAGTGCCTCCAATTGCTGCCCTACCCATCCCCATGAGGGCGGGACCCACTGAGCCTGATCACCCAGCTCCCTGCCTCAGAGTCCATCCTTTCTCTCTCTTTCTCTATCCAAGCTGAACAGTTAACTCTCTCACTGGCACCTCAGTAGCCTGCCGATAGGGCACTGGGATTCGTGCATTCTCCCATGCCGCTGCCCACTGCACTGGCTCAGATCACATTTCCCAGGAATCTCCTGGACTGGCTCATTGTCCAAGTCCCATTCAATCAGATGGACATGCCAATCTGCCCTTGCAAATCTCAGATTGCCAGTTTAACAGGGCACCCGGACCAGTGAGTTCCATGCCGGGTCCCACTGCACTATGGCGCCGGCCGAACTGGCTGCACGAGCCGGCTGCGCTCGCATCCCATGTCTCCCACACCTGGGACTTTCAACACTCTGTGGGCAAAAAAAGGTCCATCCGAGAATGTGGCTAGGACTCACCCTCTGCACCTTCACTGAGAGCTGCAATCCCGAGTTGCCTCTACGATGCCATCTTGGAACCCCCAGCTGTGATTGTTAATAAACCCTGAGCCCAGCACTCAAGTGGTTTGACTCTGCTGATGGTCCCTGCACTCAGAGGGCATTGTGATACATGTGTGGGCCTATCAACTAAAAATATGACTTTCTATTTTACTCTGTTCTCATACTTCTAATAAAGTCATACTCAAGACTGGGTAACTTCTAAGAGATAGGTTTAATGGACTCACAATTCTACATGGCTGAGGAGGCCTCACAATCATGGTAAAGGATGAAGGAAGAGCAAAATGGCATCTTACACTATGGCAGCATAAAGACCTGTACAGGTGTACTCCCCTTTATAAAACCATTAGATCTCAGGAGACATATTCAATATCTCAAAACAGTATAGGAGAACCACCTGTATAATTCTATTATATTTATCTGGCCTTGCTCTTGACACTTTAGGATTATTAAAATTCTTTTTTTTTTTTTTTTTGAGACGGAGTTTTGCCCTTGTTACCCAGGCTGGAGTGCAATGGCGCGATCTCGGCTCACCGCAACCTCCACCTCCTGGGTTCAGGCAATTCTCCTGCCTCAGCCTCCCGAGTAGCTGGGATTACAGGCACGCGCCATCATGCCCAGCTAATTTTTTTTGTATCTTTAGTAGAGACGGGGTTTCACCGTATTGACCAGGATGGTCTCGATCTCTCGACCTCGTGATCCACCCGCCTCGGCCTCCCAAAGTGCTGGGATTACAGGCTTGAGCCACCGCGCCCGGCAGGATTATTAAAATTCAAGGTGAGATTTGGTTGGGGACACTGTCAAACCATGTCACTCTTTGCTCCCATCTGGACCCTGACCATGGAGGAGATTTTGACATATCACTGAACCGTGCACCTTGGTGTTGTAACTGGGCCCTGCTCTCAGAGAATGATGACATGTCTCTGGGCTCAGTACCTACATGATGGGATTCTCCTCTCCTGCTAGCACTCTGTCCTAAAAGAGAATGTCTGTGTATCTCTGGGCCCAGCACCTAGGTAATGGGATGTTTTTGTCAAAGCACTTCTTATACGAGCCATTGTGACATATTCTTTGGCCCAAGACACAATGATGTGATTTTCACTTCTGCTTCTGCCCTACACAAATGGGACATTGTGATGTATCATGGGGCTCATCACCTAGGTAATGTAATTTTTCTTTTGATGTATTACAGAGGGCATTGTGACATCTTGCTGATCTTAGCACTCAGGATATGTAACCCTGGGGCCAGAGCTGGGTCCACAGGTGGACTGTGACATATTTCTTGCCCAGCTCCTGGGTGACATGGCTCTTTCTTCCTGCATGGACCCTGACTTCAGTGAGGATTCTGGCATATTGCTTGGCCCTAAACCCAAATGATGTAACTTGGCCTCCTAAATTCTGCCAAAAAATGCATCGTGACCTATCCAATGGGCCAGAACTTACATGTTGTGATTTTTTGCCCCTTGCTGAGCCCCAAAATATTGCTTGGCACAGGATAAGGGGTGACGTGGATCTCTAGGCTGGGCCCTGCCCACAAGAGGCATTGTGACATATTGCTGAGTTCAGCATTCAAGTAATGTGACTTTCTTGCCAGGGCCCTGAACACGGGTTTATTCAAATACTCCTAGACCAACATTCAATCAATGTGACTCTCCTGCCTGCTGTCTTTTCATAGGTGGGATTGTAACATACCTAGGCCTAGCTCACGGGAATGATGATGACTCTCATATGTAGACCCAACCGATAGAAAAGATTTTGACTCTCATGGCTAGAATTAGGGGAATAGGTAAGGTCCTCTGTTTCCTACTTGGGGTAATGTCACAGAAGGCGATGACACTCATGCATATCCTATAACATCCTTGGGTGACACAGAGAGTGTCCCAACAGGACCCAACACACAGATGAGTTTGGCATCTCATAGGCACACACCCAGCCAACAATTAAAACTGTCACTCTTACACATGGACAGAATCCACTGGTGAGGTCCTGAATCTTACATATGGACATCGTCCACAGTTAGCGTTGTGACTGTCATATGTAAATGCAGCAACGTGTGAGATGATGACTCATTTCTCGACCAAGTTCACAGGTGCAATAATGACTCTTGTACTTTGATTTAGCCAATAGAAGAGGTGTTGATTCTTGCAGCTGGGCTTAGGGCATTGGGTAAGGTCCCGAGTCTTCTGCTTGTAGAAATTTCTGAGTAGATTACTACACTCATACATATAATATAAAACCCTTAGGATTTGCAGACATTTTCATAACAGAACCCAGAAAAAGATGAGATTGTGACTCTTCTATGTAAACCCAGCTGACAGGATTATCATCCTCAGAGACGGACAGAGCCCAATGCTGAAGGTTTCACTCTCACTGGGGCTATATCTGCGTTTGTATAGTGACTGATATATGTGGCTCTTACCACAAGTGGGATGTCTTATTACTGGACCCAGCTCACAGGCACAGTGGTGACTCTCATAACCAGACCCAGCAAAAGGAGAAATGTTGAATCTTGTAATAGAATGTTTTGCATGTGTGCGTGTGTGTGTGTATGTACGTGCATTCCTTTTTAGTTCCTTGAACTTTGAGAAACTGATTGTATGGTATCTTATACAGATGCAAATGTATCAGTTTTTTTTTTTTTTGCAAAGCTATATATATATATATATATATATATATTTGTCCTGTTGACTAAAATATTGTCATTAGTGTTATGTAGATAGATTTGTAGGTCTCAGAACAGAAATTGTATTGTAAATACTACAGCTTAATAAATGTTTATGATACATAAATAAGAACATAAATCATACATATTTAGAAGGTAGTTATTTAGAATTGCTTAGAGCTCACCCAGTCAGCCAAGGCCTATCTTCTTCCAAACCCTGCGAACATTGCACCTGCCTGTTTACAGTATCTCCTGGAGTGAAATAACCCTTAATGACAATGGTCACAATAAGAAAAGCATTTTCGAAGATAAATGTTACATGTAAAGAAATAGAGCTGTGGGTAAACAATGCTCAGAGAAGAACAAATAAATCAATTGTACTGTAGGTTTTTTTTAAAATTTTTATTGCATTTTAGGTTTCAGGGTACATGTGCAGAACATGCAAGACTGTTGCATAGGTACAAACATGGCAGTGTGTTTTGCTGCCTTCCTCCCCTTCACCCACACTTGGCATTTCTCCCCCGGCTATTCCTCCCCAGCTCCCCCCCACTGTCCCTCCCCCATTCCCCCAATAGACCCCAGTGTGTAGTAGACCCCCTCCCTGTGTCCACATGTTCTCATTTGTCTCACCCGCCTATGAGTGAGAATATCTGGTATTTCCTTTTCTGTTCTTGTGTCAGTTTGCTGAGAATGATGTTCTCCAGATTCATCCATGTCCTTACAAAGAACACAAACTCATCATTTATGATTGCTGCATAATATTCCATGGTGTATATGTGCCACATTTTGCCAGTCCAGTCTATCATTGATGGGCATTTGGGTTGGTTCCAAGTCTTTGCTATTGTAAACAGTGCTGCAATAAACATTCGTGTGCATGAGTCCTTATAGTAGAACGATTTATAGTCCTTTGGATATATACCCAGTAATGGGATTGCTGGGTCAAATGGAATTTCTATTTCTAGATCCTTGAGGAATCGCCACACTGTCTTCCACAATGGTTGAACTAATTTACATTCCCACCAAGGGTGTAAAAGTGTTCCTATTTCTCCACATCCTCTCCAGCATCTATTGTCTCCAGATTTTTAATGATCACCATTCTAAGTGGCATGAGATGGTATCTCAATGTGGTTTTGATTTGCATCTCTCTAATGACCAGTGATGATGAGCATTTTTTCATGTGTTTGTTGGCCTCATGTATGTCTTCTTTTGTAAAGTGTCTGTTCATATCCTTTGCCCATTTTTGAATGGGCTTGTTTGTTTTTGTCCTGTAAATCTGTTTGAGTTCTTTGTAAACTCTGGATATCAGCCCTTTGTCAGATGTGTAAACTGCAAAGATTTTTTTCCATTCTGATGGTTGCTGATTCACTCTAGTGACTGTTTTCTTTGTTGTGCAAAAGCTGTGGATCTTGATTAGGTCCCATTTGTCTATTTTGGCTTTTGTTGACAATGCTTTTGGTGTTTTGGTCATGAAGTCTTTGCCTACTTCTATGTCCGGAATGGTTTTGCCTAGATTTTCTTCTATGGTTTCTACGGTGCCAGGTCTTATGTTTAAGTCTTCAATCCATCTGGAGTTAATTTTAGTGTAAGGTGTCAGGAAGGGGTCCAGTTTCTGCTTTCTGCACATGGCTAGCCAGTTTTCCCAACACCATTTATTAAACAGGGAATTCTTTTCCCATCGCTTGTTTTTGTCTGATTTATCAAAGATTATATGGTTATAGATATGTTGATTTGTCTCCGATGCCTCTGTTCTGTTCCATTGGTCTATATCTCTGTTTTGGTACCAATACTGTGCTGTTTTGATTACTGTAGCCTTGTAGTATAGTTTGAGGTCTGGTAGTGTGATGCCTCCCGCTGTGTTCTTTTTGCTTAGAATTGACTTGGCTATGCGGGCTCTATTTTGTTTCCATATGAAGTTCATGGTGGTTTTTTCCAGTTCTGTGAAGAAATTCAATGGTAGTTTGATGGGGATAGCATTGATTGTGTAAATTACTTTGGGCAGTATAGCCATTTTCACTATATTGATTCTTCCTAACCAGGAACATGGAATGTTTCTCCATCTGTTTGTGTCCTCTCTTATTTCGTTGAGCAGTGGTTTGTAGTTTTCATTAAAGAGGTCCCTTACGTTCCTTGTGAGTTGTATTCCTAGGTATTTTATTTTCTTTGTAGCAATTGTGAATGGCAGTTTGTTCTTGATTTGGTTCTCTTTAAGTCAGTTATTGGTGTATAGGAATACTTGTGATTTTTGCACATTGATTTTATATCCTGAGACTTTGCTGAAGTTGCTTATCAGTTTCAGGAGTTTTTGGGCTGAGGTGATGGGGTCTTTTAGGTATACTATTATGTCATATGCAAATAGAGACAATTTGGCTTCCACCTTTTCTATTTGAATACCCTTTATTTCTATTTCTAGGTCCTTGAGGAATCGCCACACTGTCTTCCACAATGGTTGAACTAATTTACACTCCCACCAACAGTGTAAGAGTGTTCCTATTTCTCCACATCCTCTCCAGCATCTGCTGTCTCCAGATTTTTAATGATCGCCATTCTAACTGGCATGAGATGGTATCTCAATGTGGTTTTGATTTGCATCTCTAATGACCAGTGATGATGAGCATTTTTCATGTGTTTGTTGGCCTCATGTATGTCTTCTTTTGTAAAGTGTCTGTTCATATCCTTTGCCCATTTTGAATGGGCTTGTTTGTTTTTTCCTGTAAATCTGTTTGAGTTCTTTGTAAATTCTGGATATCAGCCCTTTGTCAGATGTAAACTGCAAAGATTTTTCCATTCTGATGGTTGCCGATTCACTCTAGTGACTGTTTTCTTTGTTGTGCAAAAGCTGTGGAGTTTGATTAGGTCCCATTTGTCTATTTTGGCTTTTGTTGCCAATGCTTTTGGTGTTTTGGTCATGAAGTCCTTGCCTACTCCTATGTCCTGAATGGTTTTGCCTAGATTTTCTTCTAGGGTTTTTATGGTGCCAGGTCTTATGTTTAAGTCTTTAATCCATCTGGAGTTAATTTTAGTGTAAGGTGTCAGGAAGGGGTCCAGTTTCTGCTTTCTGCACATGGCTAGCCAGTTTTCCCAACACCATTTATTAAACAGGGAATTCTTTTCCCATTGCTTGTTTTTGTCTGGTTTATCAAAGATTATATGGTTGTAGATATGTTGTGTTGCCTCCGATGCCTCTGTTCTGTTCCATTGGTCTATATCTCTGTTTTGGTACCAGTACCATGCTGTTTTGATTACTGTAGCCTTGTAGTATAGTTTGAAGTCTGGTAGTGTGATGCCTCCCGCTGTGTTCTTTTGCTTAGAATTGACTTGGCTATGGGCTCTCTTTTGGTTCCATATGAAGTTCATGGTGGTTTTCCAGTTCTGTGAAGAAATTCAATGGTAGTTTGATGGGGATAGCATTGATTGTGTAAATTACTTTGGGCAGTATAGCCATTTTCACGATATTGATTCTTCCTAACCACGAACATGGAATGTTTCTCCATCTGTTTGTGTCCTCTTATTTCGTTGAGCAGTGGTTTGTAGTTTTCCTTAAAGAGGTCCCTTACGTTCCTTGTGAGTTGTATTCCTAGGTATTTTATTTTCTTTGTAGCAATTGTGAATGGCAGTTCGTTCTTGATTTGGTTCTCTTTAAGTCTGTTATTGGTGTATAGGAATGCTTGTGATTTTTGCACATTGATTTTATATCCTGAGACTTTGCTGAAGTTGCTTATCAGTTTCAGGAGTTTTGGGCTGAGGTGATGGGATTTTCTAAGTATACTATCATGTCATCTGCAAATAGAGACAATTTGGCTTCCACCTTTCCTATTTGAATACCCTTTATTTCTTTTTCTTGCCTGATTGCTCTGGCTAGAACTTCCAGTACTATGTTGAATAGGAGTGGTGAGAGAGGGCATCCTTGTCTAGTGCCAGATTTCAAAGGAATGCTTCCAGTTTTGCCCATTAAGTATGATATTGGCTGTTGGTTTGTCATAAATAGCTTTTATTACTTTGAGATATGTTCCATCAATACCAAGTTTATTGAGGGTTTTAGCATAAAGGGCTGCTGAATTTTGTCAAATGCCTTCTCTGCATCAATTGAGATAATCATGTGGTTTTTGTTTTTGCTTCTGTTTATGTGGTGAATTACATTTATAGACTTGCATATGTTGAACCAGCCTTGCATCCCTGGATGAATCCTACTTGATCATGATGGATAAGTTTTTAATGTGCTGTTGCAATCGGTTTGCCAGTATTTTATTGAAGATTTTGCATCTATGTTCATCATGGATATTGGCCTGAAGTTTTCTTTTCTTGTTGAGTCTCTGCCAGGTTTTGGTATCAGGATGATGTTGGTCTCATAAAATGATTTGGGAAGGGTTCCCTTTTTTTGAATTATTTGGAATAGTTTCAGAAGGAATGGTACCAGCTCCTCTTTGTGTGTCTGGTAGAATTCAGCTGTGAACCCATCTGGACCTGGGCTTTTTGTGTGGTAGGCTCTTAATTGCTGCCTCAACTTCAGACCTTGTTATTGGTCTATTCATAGTTTCAGCTTCCTCCTGGTTTAGGCTTGGGAGGACACAGGTGTCCAGGAATTTATCCATTTCTTCCTGGTTTACTAGTTTATGTGCATAGAGTTGTTTGTAGTATTCTCTGATGATGGTTTGAATTTCTGTGGAATCTGTGGTGATTTCCTTTATCGTTTTTATTGCTTCTATTTGGTTGTTCTCTCTTTTTTTTTTTTATCAGTCTGGCTAGTGGTCTGTCTATTTTGTTGATCTTTTCGAAAAACCAGCTCTTGGATTTATTGATTTTTTGAAGGGTTTTTCTTGTCTCTATCTCCTTCAGTTCTGCTCTGATCTTAGTTATTTCTTGTCTTCAGCTAGGTTTTGAGTTTTTTGATCTTGCTCCTCTAGCTCTTTCAATTTTGATGATAGGGTGTCAATTTTGGATCTCTCCACTCTTCTCATGTGGGCACTTATTGCTATATATTTTCCTCTACAGACTGCTTTAAATGTGTCCCAGAGATTCTGGTATGTTGTGTCTTCATTCTCACTGGTTTTGAAGAACTTCTTTATTTCTGCCTTCATTTCATTGTTTATCCAATCAACATTCAAGAGCCAGTTGTTCAGTTTCCATGAAGCTGTGAGGTTCTGAGTTAGTTTCTGAATTCTGAGTTCTAACTTGATTGCACTATGGTCTGAGAGACTGTTTGTTATGATTTCAGTTGTTTTGCATTTGCTGAGGAGTGCTTTACTTCCAATTATGTGGTCAATTTTGGAGTAGGTGTGATGTGGTGCTGAGAAGAATGTATATTCTGTGGATTTGGGGTGGAGAGTTCTGTAAATGTCTATCAGGTTTGCTTGTTCCAGGTCTGAGTTCAAGTCCTGGATATCCTTGTTAATTTTCTGTCTGGTTGATCTGTCTGATATTGACAGTGGAGTGTTAAAGTCTCCCACTATTATTGTGTGGGAGTCTAAGTCTCTTTGTAAGTCATTAAGAACTTGCCTTATATATCTGGGTGCTCCTGCATTGGGTCCATATATATTTAGAATCATTAGCTCTTCTTGTTGTATCGATCCTTTTACCATTATGTAATGACCTTCTTTGTCCCTTTTGATCTTTGTTGCTTTAAAGTCTATTTTATCAGAGATGAGAATTGCAACTCCTGCTTTTTTTTGCTCTCCATTTGCTTGGTAAATCTTCCTCCATCCCTTTATTTTGAGCCTTTGTGTATCCTTGCGTGTGAGGTGGTTTTCTGGATACAGCACACCAATGGGTTTTGTTTTTTTTTTTCCAATTTGCCAGTCTGTGTCTTTTGATTGGTGCATTTAGCCCATTTACATTTAGGGTTAATATTGTTATGTGTGAATTTGATACTGCCATTTTGATGCTAGCTGGCTGTTTTGCCCATTGGTTCATGTAGATTCTTCATTTTGTTGATGCTCTTTAGCATTTGGTATGCTTTTAGGATGGCTGGTACTGGTTGTTTCTTTCTATGTGTAGTGCCTCTTTCAGGAGCTCTTGTAAAGCAGGCCTAGTGGTGACAAAATCTCTGAGTACTTGTTTGTTCATGAAAGATTTTATTTTTCCTTCACTTATGAAGCTCAGTTTGGCTGGATATGAAATTCTGGGTTGAAAGTTCTTTTCTTTAAGGATGTTGAGTATTGCCCCTCACTCACTTCTGGCTTGTAGAGTCTCTGCTGAGAGATCTGCTGTGAGTCTGATGGGCTTCCCTTTGTGGGTGACCCGACCTTTCTCTCTGGCTGCCCTTAGTATTTTCTCCTTCATTTCAACCCTGGTGAATCTGACGATTTTGTGCCTTGGGGTTGCTCTTCTTGTGGCATATGTTTGTAGTATTCTCTGATGATGGTTTGAATTTCTGTGGAATCTGTGGTGATTTCTTTATCGTTTTTTTTATTGCATCTATTTGGTTGTTCTCTCTTCTTTTTATCAGTCTGGCTAGTGGTCTGTCTATTTTGTTGATCTTTTCAAAAACCAGCTCTTGATTTATTGATTTTTTGAAGGGTTTTTCGTGTCTCTATCTCCTTCAGTTCTGCTCTGATCTTAGTTATTTCTTGTCTTCGCTAGGTTTTGAGTTTTTTTTGATCTTGCTCCTCTAGCTCTTTCAATTTTGATGATAGGGTGTCAATTTTGGATCTCTCCACTCTTCTCATGTGGGCACTTATTGCTATATATTTTCCTCTACAGACTGCTTTAAATGTGTCCCAGAGATTCTGGTATGTTGTGTCTTCATTCTCGGTTTCAAAGAACTTTATTTCTGCCTTCATTTCATTGTTTATCCAATCAACATTCAAGAGCCAGTTGTTTAGTTTCCATGAAGCTGTGAGGTTCTGAGTTAGTTTCTGAATTCTGAGTTCTAACTTGATTGCACTATGGTCTGAGAGACTGTTTGTTATGATTTCAGTTGTTTTGCATTTGCTGAGGAGTGCTTTACTTCCAATTATGTGGTCAATTTTGGAGTAGGTGTGATGTGGTGCTGAGAAGAATGTATATTCTGTGGATTTGGGGTGGAGAGTTCTGTAAATGTCTATCAGGTTTGCTTGTTCCAGGTCTGAGTTCAAGTCCTGGATATCCTTGTTAATTTTCTGTCTGGTTGATCTGTCTGATATTGACAGTGGAGTGTTAAAGTCTCCCACTATTATTGTGTGGGAGTCTAAGTCTCTTTGTAAGTCATTAAGAACTTGCCTTATATATCTGGGTGCTCCTGCATTGGGTCCATATATATTTAGAATCATTAGCTCTTCTTGTTGTATCGATCTTTTTACCATTATGTAATGACATTCTTTGTCTTTTTTGATCTTTGTTGCTTTAAAGTCTATTTTATCAGAGATGAGAATTGCAACTCCTGCTTTTTTTTGCTCTCCATTTGCTTGGTAAATCTTCCTCCATCCCTTTATTTTGAGCCTTTGTGTATCCTTGCATGTGAGGTGGGTTTCTGGATACAGCACACTGATGGGTTTTGGTTTTTATCCAATTTGCCAGTCTGTGTCTTTTGATTGGTGCATTTAGCCCATTTACATTTAGGGTTAATATTGTTATGTGTGAATTTGATACTGCCATTTTGATGCTAGCTGGCTGTTTTGCCCATTGGTTCATGTAGATTCTTCATTTTGTTGATGCTCTTTAGCATTTGGTATGCTTTTAGGATGGCTGGTACTGGTTGTTTCTTTCTATGTGTAGTGCCTCTTTCAGGAGCTCTTGTAAAGCAGGCCTAGTGGTGTCAAAATCTCTGAGTACTTGTTTGTTCATGAAAGATTTTATTTTTCCTTCACTTATGAAGCTCAGTTTGGCTGGATATGAAATTCTGGGTTGAAAGTTCTTTTCTTTAAGGATGTTGAATATTGGCCCCACTCTCTTCTGGCTTGTAGAGTCTCTGCCGAGAGATCTGCTGTGAGTCTGATGGGCTTCCTTTGTGGGTGACCCGACCTTTCTCTCTGGCTGCCCTTAGTATTTTCTCCTTCATTTCAACCCTGGTGAATCTGACGATTATGTGCCTTGGGGTTGCTCTTCTTGCAGAGTATCTTTGTGGTGTTCTCTGTATTTCCTGGAGTTGAGTATTGACCTGTCTTGCTAGGTTGGGGAAATTTTCCTGGATAATATCCTGAAGAGTATTTTCCAGCTTGGATTCATTCTCTTCATCACATTCTGGTACACCTATCAAACGTAGGTTGGGTCTCTTCACATAGTCCCACATTTCTTGGAGATTTTGTTCATTTCTTTTTGCGTTTTTTTCTCTAATCTTGGTTTCTCATTTATTTCATTGAGTTAATCTTCAACTTCTGATATTCTTTCTTCTGCTTGGTCAATTCGGCTGTTGAAACTTGTGCATGCTTCACAAAGTTCTCGTGTTGTGTTTTTCAGCTTCTTCAATTCATTCATATTCCTCTCTAAGTTGTCCATTCTTGTTATCATTTCCTCAAATCTTTTTTCAAGATTCTTAGTTTCTTTGCACTGATTTATAACATGTTCTTTTAGCTCACTGAAGTTTCTCATTATCCACCTTCTGAAGTCTGATTCTGTCATCTCATCACACTCATTCTCTGTCCAGCTTTGTTCCCTTGCTGGTGAGGAGTTTTGGTCCTTTGTAGGAGGTGAGGTGTTTTGGTTTGGGTGTTTTCCTCCTTTTGCACTGGTTTGTTCCCATCTTTGTGGATTTATCCACCTGTCATCTTAGTAGTTACTGACTTTTTAATTTGGTCTCTGAGTGGATGCCCAGATTGTTGATGATGAAGTATTTCTGTTACTTAGTTTTCCTTTTAATGGTCTAGCCCCTCTGCACCCTTTTTTTTTCCCTCGGATGCTCTGTCTCAGTGAGTTGGGGCTTTCTTATGAGTATCTGTTGCACTGTCCTGCCCGGCTAGGTGGCAGTCTATTCACTATTTGCCTGCTGAGGCACCGTCCTGTTAGCACAGGTCTGCCATGCTGCCACAGGGCTTCGTTCTGCTGTGGTGCACTCCGCCCTGTTGGTGGAGTCTCTTTGTTATGGCAGGTTGTCTTGGTAATGGGATGCTGTGTCAGCAATGGGCGTGTACCTCAGTAGGGGAGGATTGCATCCACAGTGGCGGACACTCCTCCCCACCTAGCTGCTCCATCCTTTATTCTGCTGATCCTGCAGCAAAACTCTCAACCCCGAGCACCTCCAATCACCACCCTGCTTGTCCCGTGAGGGTGGGACCCACCGAGC
>JAKFGQ010000490.1:0-22508 GCA_021498475.1 Saguinus midas | reverse complement strand
CGGAGCCCACATAGTGGTATGCTCTTAATTGCTGCCTCAACTTCAGACCTTGTTATTGGTCTATTCATAGTTTCTGCTTCCTCCTGGTTTAGGCATGGGAGGACACAGGCATCCAGGAATTTATCCATTTCTTCCTGAATTACTAGTTTATGTGCAAAGAGTTGCTTGTAGTATTCTCTGATGATGGTTTGAATTTCTGTGGAATCTGTGGTGACTTCCCCTTTATCATTTTTTATTGCATCTATTTGGTTGTTTTCTCTTATCTTTTTTATCAGTCTGGCTAGTGGTCTGTCTATTTAGTTGATCTTTTCAAAAACCAGCTTTTAGATTTATTGATTTTTGAAGGGTTTTTCTTGTTTCTATCTCCTTGGTTCTTCTCTGATCTTAGTTATTTCTTGTCTTGGCTAGGTTTTGAGCTTTTTTGATCTTGCTCCTCTAGCTCTTTCAATTTTGATGATAGGCTGTTAAGTTTGGATCTCTCCACTCTTCTCATGTGGGCACTTATTGCTATATATTTTCCTCTACAGACTGCTTTAAATGTGTCCCAGAGATTCTGGTAGGTTTTGTCTTCTTTCTCGTTGGTTTCAAAGAACTTCTTTATTTCTGCCTTCATTTCATTGTTTATCCAATCAACATTGAATAGCAAGTTATTCAGTTTCCATGAAGCTGTGCGGTTCTGAGTTATTTTCTGAATTCTGAGTTCCAACTTGATTGCACTATGGTCTGAGAGACTGTTTGTTATGATTTCCATTGTTTTGCATTTGCTGAGGAGTGCTTTACTTCCAATGATGTGGACAATTTTGGAGTAGGTGTCATGTGGTGATGAGAAGAATGTATATTCTGTGTATTTGGGGTGGAGAGTTCTGTAAATGTCTATCAGGTTTGCTTGTTCCAGGTCTGAGTTCAAGTCCTGGATATCCTTGTTAATTTTCTGTCTGGTTGATCTGTCTGCTATTGACAGTGGAGTGTTAAATTTTCCCACTATTATTGTGTGGGAGTCTAAGTCTCTTTGGAAATCATTAAGAACTTGCCTTATATATCTGGGTGCTCCTACATTGGGTCCATATATATTTAGAATTGTTATCTCTTCTTGTTGTATCGATCATTTTACCATTACGTAATGACCTTCTTTGTCCCTTTTGATCTTTGTTGCTTTAAAGTCTATTTTATCAGAGATGAGAATTGCAACTCCTGCTTTTTGCTGTGCAGAAGCTGTGGAGATTGATTAGGTCCTATTTGTCTATTTTGGCTTTTGTTGCCAATGCTTTTGGTGTTTTGGTCATGAAGTCCTTTCCTACTCCTATGTCCTGAATGGTTTTGCCCAGATTTTCTTCTAGGATTTTTATGGTTTCAGGTCTTATGTTTAAGTCTTTAATCCATCTGAAGTTAATTTTAGTGTAAGGTGTCAGGAAGGGCGCCAGTTTCTGCTTTCTGCACATGGCTAGCCAGTTTTCCCAACACCATTTATTAAATAGGGAATCCTTTCCCCTTGCCTGTTTTTGTCTGGTTTATCAAAGATAATATGGTTGTAGATATTTTGTGTTGCCTCTGATGCTTCTGTTCTGTTCCATTGGTTTATATCTTTGTTTTGTTACCAGTACCATGCTGTTTTGATTACTGTAGCCTTGTAGTATAGTTTGAAGTCTGGTAGCGTGATGCCTCCCGCTGTGTTCTTTTTGCTTAAAATTGACTTGGTTATGCGGGCTCTTTTTTGGATCCATATAAAATTTATGGTGGTTTTCTCCAGTTCTGTGAAGAAATTTAATGGTAGTTTGATGGGGATAGCATTGATTGTGTAAATTACTTTGGGCAGTATAACCATTTTCACGATATTGATTCTTCCTAACCATGAGCATGGAATGTTTCTCCATCTGTTTTTGTTCTCTCTTATTTCGTTGAGCAGTTGTTTGTAGTTTTCCTTAAAGAGGTCCCTTACATTCCTAGTGAGTTGTATTCCTAGGTATTTTATTTTCTTTGTAGCAATTATAAATGGCAGTTCGCTCTTGATTTGGTTCTCTTTAAGTCTGTTATTGGTGTATAGGAATGCTTGTGATATTTGAACATTGATTTTATATCGTGAGACTTTGCAGAAGTTGCGTATCCGTTTCAGGAGCTTTTGGGCTGAGGTGATGGGTTCTTCTAGGTATACTATCATGTCGTCTGCAAATAGAGACAATATGGCTTCCACCTTTCCTATTTGAATACCCTTTATTTCTTATTCTTGCCTGATTGCTCTGGCTAGAACTTCCAGTACTATGTTGAATAGAAGTGGTGAGAGAGGGCATCCTTGTCTAGTGCTGGATTTCAAAGGGAATGCTTCCAGTTTTTGCCCATTAAGTATGACATTGGCTGTTGGTTTGTCATAAATTGCTTTTATTACTTTGAGATATGTTCCATCAATACCAAGTTTATTGAGGGTTTTTAGCATAAAGCCTGTTGAATTTTGTCAAATGCCTTCTCTGCATCAATTGATATAATCATGTGGTTTTTGTTTTTGCTTCTGTTTATGTGGTGAATTACATTTATACACTTGCGTATGTTGTACCAGACTTGCATCCCCGGGATGAATCCTAATTGATAATGATGGATAAGTTTTTTAATGTGCTGTTGCAATCGGTTTGCCAGTATTTTATTGAAGATTTTGCATCTATGTTCATCATGGATATTGGCCTGAAGTTTTATTTCTTGTTGAGTCTCTGCCAGGTTTTGGTATCAGGATGATGTTGGTCTCATAAAATGATTTGGGAAGGGTTCCTCTTTTGGATTATTTGGAATAGTTTCAGAAGGAATGGTACCAGATCCTGTTTGTGTGTCTGTTAGAATTCAGCTGTGAACCCATCTGGACCTGGGCTTTTTCTGTGTGGTATGCTCTTAATTGCTGCCTCAACTTCAGACCTTGTTATTGGTCTATTCATAGTTTCTGCTTCCTCCTGGTTTAGGCATGGGAGGACACAGGCATCCAGGAATTTATCCATTTCTTCCTGAATTACTAGTTTATGTGCATAGAGTTGTTTGTAGTTTTCCTTAAAGAGGTCCCTTACATTCCTAGTGAGTTGTATTCCTAGGTATTTTATTTTCTTTGTAGCAATTATAAATGGCAGTTCGCTCTTGATTTGGTTCTCTTTAAGTCTGTTATTGGTGTATAGGAATGCTTGTGATATTTGAACATTGATTTTATATCGTGAGACTTTGCAGAAGTTGCGTATCCGTTTCAGGAGCTTTTGGGCTGAGGTGATGGGTTCTTCTAGGTATACTATCATGTCGTCTGCAAATAGAGACAATATGGCTTCCACCTTTCCTATTTGAATACCCTTTATTTCTTATTCTTGCCTGATTGCTCTGGCTAGAACTTCCAGTACTATGTTGAATAGAAGTGGTGAGAGAGGGCATCCTTGTCTAGTGCTGGATTTCAAAGGGAATGCTTCCAGTTTTTGCCCATTACGTATGATATTGGCTGTTGGTTTGTCATAAATTGCTTTTATTACTTTGAGATATGTTCCATCAATACCAAGTTTATTGAGGGTTTTTAGCATAAAGGCTGTTGAATTTTGTCAAATGCCTTCTCTGCATCAATTAAGATAATCATGTTGTTTTTGTTTTTGCTTCTGTTTATGTGGTGAATTACATTTATACACTTGCGTATGTTGTACCAGACTTGCATCCCCGGGATGAATCCTAATTGATAATGATGGATAAGTTTTTTAATGTGCTGTTGCAATCGGTTTGCCAGTATTTTATTGAAGATTTTGCATCTATGTTCATCATGGATATTGGCCTGAAGTTTTTATTTCTTGTTGAGTCTCTGCCAGGTTTTGGTATCAGGATGATGTTGGTCTCATAAAATGATTTGGGAAGGGTTCCCTCTTTTTGGATTATTTGGAATAGTTTCAGAAGGAATGGTACCAGATCCTGTTTGTGTGTCTGGTAGAATTCAGCTGTGAACCCATCTGGACCTGGGCTTTTTCTGTGTGGTATGCTCTTAATTGCTGCCTCAACTTCAGACCTTGTTATTGGTCTATTCATAGTTTCTGCTTCCTCCTGGTTTAGGCATGGGAGGACACAGGCATCCAGGAATTTATCCATTTCTTCCTGAATTACTAGTTTATGTGCAAAGAGTTGTTTGTAGTATTCTCTGATGATGGTTTGAATTTCTGTGGAATCTGTGGTGACTTCCCCTTTATCATTTTTTATTGCATCTATTTGGTTGTTTTCTCTTATCTTTTTTATCAGTCTGGCTAGTGGTCTGTCTATTTAGTTGATCTTTTCAAAAACCAGCTTTTAGATTTATTGATTTTTTGAAGGGTTTTTCTTGTTTCTATCTCCTTCAGTTCTTCTCTGATCTTAGTTATTTCTTGTCTTCGGCTAGGTTTTGAGCTTTTTTGATCTTGCTCCTCTAGCTCTTTCAATTTTGATGATAGGCTGTTAAGTTTGGATCTCTCCACTCTTCTCATGTGGGCACTTATTGCTATATATTTTCCTCTACAGACTGCTTTAAATGTGTCCCAGAGATTCTGGTAGGTTTTGTCTTCTTTCTCGTTGGTTTCAAAGAACTTCTTTATTTCTGCCTTCATTTCATTGTTTATCCAATCAACATTGAATAGCAAGTTATTCAGTTTCCATGAAGCTGTGCGGTTCTGAGTTATTTTCTGAATTCTGAGTTCCAACTTGATTGCACTATGGTCTGAGAGACTGTTTGTTATGATTTCCATTGTTTTGCATTTGCTGAGGAGTGCTTTACTTCCAATGATGTGGACAATTTTGGAGTAGGTGTCATGTGGTGATGAGAAGAATGTATATTCTGTGTATTTGGGGTGGAGAGTTCTGTAAATGTCTATCAGGTTTGCTTGTTCCAGGTCTGAGTTCAAGTCCTGGATATCCTTGTTAATTTTCTGTCTGGTTGATCTGTCTGCTATTGACAGTGGAGTGTTAAATTTTCCCACTATTATTGTGTGGGAGTCTAAGTCTCTTTGGAAATCATTAAGAACTTGCCTTATATATCTGGGTGCTCCTACATTGGGTCCATATATATTTAGAATTGTTATCTCTTCTTGTTGTATCGATCATTTTACCATTACGTAATGACCTTCTTTGTCCCTTTTGATCTTTGTTGCTTTAAAGTCTATTTTATCAGAGATGAGAATTGCAACTCCTGCTTTTTTTTGCTCTCCATTTGCTTGGTAAATCTTCCTCCATCCTTTTATTTTGAGCCTTTGTATATCTTTGCATGTGAGGTGGGTTTCCTAAATACAGCACACCGATGGGTTTTGGTTTTTTATCCAATTTGCCAGTCTGTGTCTTTTGATTGGTGCATTTAGCCCATTTACATTCAGGGTTAATATTGTTATGTTTGAATTTGATACTGCCATTTTGATGCTAGCTGGCTGTTTTGCCCATTGGTTCATGTACATTCTTCATTTTGTTGATGGTCTTTAGCATTTGGTATGCTTTTAGGATGGCTGTAACTGGTTGTTTCTTTCTATGTGTAGTGCCTCTTTCAGGAGCTCTTGTAAAGCAGGCCTAGTGGTGACAAAATCTCTGAGTACTTGCTTGTTCGTGAAGGATTTTATTTTTCCTTCACGTATGAAGCTCAGTTTGGCTGGATATGAAATTCTGGGTGGAAAATTTTTTTCTTTAAGGATGTTGAATATTGGCCCCCACTCTCTTCTGGCTTATAGAGTCTCTGCCGAGAGATCTGCTGTGAGTCTGATGGGCTTCCCTTTGTGGGTGACCTGACCTTTCTCTCTGGATGCCCTTAGTATTTTCTCCTTCATTTCAACCCTGGTGCATCTGACGATTATGTGCCTTGGGGTTGCTCTTCTTGCGGAATATCTTTGTAGGTGTTCTCTGTATTTCCTGGGGTTGAGTATTGACCTGTCTTGCTAGGTTGGGGAAATTTTCCTGGATAATAATCTGAAGAGTGTTTTCCAGCTTGGATTCATTCTCTTCGTCACATTCTGGTACACCTATCAAACGTAGGTTGGGTCTCTTCACATAGTCCCACATTTCTTGGAGATTTTGTTCATTCCTCTTTGTGCTTTTTTCTTTAATCTTGGTTTCTCTTTTTATTTCATTGAGCTGATCTTCAACTTCTGATATTCTTTCTTCAGCCTGGTCAATTCGGCTGTTGAAACTTGTGCATACTTTGCGAAGTTCTCGTGTTGTGTTTTTCAGCTCCTTCAATTCATTCATATTCCTCTCTAAGTTGTCCATTCTTGTTATCAATTCCTCGAATCTTTTTTCATATCTTTTTTCAAGGTTCTTAGTTTCTTTGCACTGGTTTAGAACATGTTCTTTTAGCTTACTGTAGTTTCTCATTATCCCCTTTCTGAAGTCTGATTCCATCATTTTGTCACATTCATTCTTCATCCAGGTTTGTTCCCTTGCTGGTGAGGAGTTTTGGTCCTTTTTTGGAGGTGGGGTGTTTTGGTTTCGGGTGCTTTTCTCTTTTTGTGGTGGTTTCTTCTTATCTTTATGGATTTATCCACCTGTCGTCTTAGTAGTTGCTGATTTTTCAATTGGGTCTCTGTGTCGATGCTGAGATTGTTGATGATGAAGTATTTCTTTTACTTAGTTTTTCCTCTAATGGTCTATCCCCTCTGCTGTATGAGTGCTCAGGTCCACTCCAGGCCCTGCTTGTCTGGGTTATACCTGCAGCGGCTGCGGAACAGTGAGGAATAATACCAGTTTCTTCTTCTGCTGTCCTTGTTCCAGAATAATGCCAGCCAAATGTCAGTCTGATTAGTCCTTTTCTGGGGTGACTCCTTGGATATACAGGGGTCAGGGAGCTGCTTGAGGAGACAGACTGTGCTTTATAGGAGCTCCAGTGCTGAGCTGTGAGCTTCGTTGTTTATTCAGTGTTGTTGGGAGGTTGTTTATGCCTGCTGCAATAGAACTCATAAAACACCACACTTTTTTTTTTCACCCTTAGATGCTCTGTCTTAGGGCATTGTGGCTTTCTTTATGAGTATCTGTTGCACTGTCTTACTCCACTAGGCGGCAGTCTATTCACTATTTGCCTGCTGGGGCTCTGACCTGCTAGTGCAAGTCCGCCCTGTTGCTGCCTGGCCATGTCTGTTATGGCAGGTTGCCTCAGCAACGGCAGGCTTCATCAGACCTGGGCGGTACTTCAGTGGGGGTTCACTGCCTCAGAGATGGTGGACACCCCTCCCTCACCAGTCTGCACCATCCTAGATGCCGGCAGCAAAACTCTCAGCCCCAAGTGCCTCCAGTCACCGCCCTGCTTGTCCCCATGAGCGTGGGACCCACCGAGCCTGATCACCCAGCTCCCTGCCTCAGAGTCCTTCCTCTCTCTCTCTTTCTCTCCCTAAGCTGAAAGGTCGACTTTCTCACTGGCACCCCAGGAGCCTGCTGATAGGGCACTGGGATTCATGCAATCTCCCATGCCACTGCCCACTACCCCGCCTCAGATCAGGCTTCCCAGGAAACTCCTGGACTGGCTCATTGTCCAAGTCCCATTCAATCAGATGGACATGCCAATCTGCCCTTCCAAATATCAGATTGCTTGTTTAACAGGGCACGCACACCAGTGAGTTCCACGCTGGGTCCCACTGTGGCACCGGCCGAAGCAGCGGCGGGAGCCGGCTGCGTTAGCTGGCTGCACTAGGGTCCAGTGTCTCTCCCACACCTGGGACATTCAACACTCTTTGGGCATAAAAGATCCATTCGAGAATGTGGCTAGGACTCACCCTCTGCACCTTCACCAAGAGCTGCAATCCTGAGTTGCCTCTATGATGCCATCTTCGTTTTTTTTTTTTCATATAAAATAGGTGCTCATTGCATAAATTTATAGTCATATAGTTGGGTCATTTCACATAAATTTATTTTTCCTTTTATTAAAGAAGTTCTGGGTCTGTAAAAAGACTCTAATCTGGAAATTGACGGGCTGTACTTTACTCTATTACTAAATTTTTACCACTCAGAATAGTCTTTTGTCCAATTTACCAGACAGTTTTCTGTTTATATAAAATCAGTATGAGGGCAGTTTTTTCTAATTGATTTTACTTCCAGGACCATGGTGATTGAACCAATACCACAGGTCTCCTGAAGTTAAAGTATTCTAATTATCAGTTTTTCATAGCTATTCCCCTGTTGTGTTTGATGGTTCAGTACTGCAACATGCACCTACACTTCAGGATCTACTTTCTCTCATGGTATTGAAGTTTTGTAGTTGATAGACTACAGTTCTCGCCAACAGATCTGAAATAAGGAAAATTACTAGAGTACTAATTTAAGATGCAGTTAGTTTATTAGAGTTTACACACTCTGTGTCCCCAGTTTCATTGGTGCCATTTTATGTGTCTCTATACCAAGTTGAAGGATTCAATTATTTTTAGTCAATGGCCTCACTATAACCGTAGACATGTGGCAAAGCTGAACATGCATCTGTCTTTGCCAGTCAGTCATTTCTACAATAAGAGCCTTTAATTTTGGCTCTTTCCCTACAGATGATAAGAGTTTCACAGCCAAATTAGAAGATGGGGGCTTTGTATGTCATTCTAAAACTAATAAACAGAATTACTGAGTTTCTTCTTATCTAGAAGCTGAGAGACAAAATTTCTGAATTTTTTTTAAATTTCCCTTCATTTTGTTCACTGAACTTTGGAGCTACTAAGCAGCTTCATGCTGTTCTTTAAATTTTCACATATGTTTCACTGTATTATGGGTAGAGTTTCAAAACTCCTGGTTTCTCACAGTCTGTTAAAATTTACTCAGGGTGGCTGGCATATTGTAAGAGAAATATTATGTAACTTATTCTATAATAATCTCCAATCTTTTGTAAGGTGAAATGGTCTCATACATTTGCTGGGCTGCAGTGAAATTGTGCATACTCAGCTCACTGCAACATCTGCCTCCAGATTCAAGTAATTCTCCTGCCTTCAGCCTTCCAAGCAGCTGGAATTAGAAGTGCTCACAACCATTCTCATATGTATATATATGTATATATATATAATTCTTAGTAGAGATGAGATTTTACTATTTTTGTTATGCTGGTCTCAAATTTCTATCTTAGTCATCCATTCACCTCAGCCTCCCAAAGTTACAGGGGTGAGCCACTGTGCTTGGACAAAGGCAAAAATTTTTAATGAGACTCATTAAAGAATCCAGTTAATATGATAGGATATTACATCTTAGAGTAGAGATAAGGTATAATAAATGTCTCCCCAGCAAAGTTTGTAAACACCCACATTTGATCTCTATATTCTAAATTTTTACTCATGTAAACTTTGTGCTGAATGGCTGTCTCATGGGAAGGTCCAAAAGGATTAATCAATAATAGTGTTTATTTGGGGCTGAAAAGCCAACATCTTTTATTATGTTGTAATCATTATTTTACCGATATTAAAAAGACTAACAATAAACTAATAAATCAAGTAACACTGCAGATCAGATATAAGAGATTCATAGTTTCTCTTGTAGCATATATAGTCTGAGTGATAGTCATCCTGGCAATGGCCAATAGTGTAATGGTCTCCATTACTGAGTAATTACAAACAAAACAGCAAATATGTGGCAATTAGAGACTAAAATTTTAAAGAACTTTCATTATATAGATCTACAGTCCCAAGAAATAGCTATATAGAAAAGTGTTTAGATGTTCTATCCTAGTGAAAACTTCATTTCTGTGAGTCACTATTTGACTAGGAAAGAATGATGCTATTTGTATTAATAAAGGTCTGATATTATTTGTTAATACTAGGATGCAAAGGTGACATAAGTGCCAGGACCATCTCACTTGAGAGACTTATGGCTGAACACAATGATGGCCTCAAGAAAACAGAGGATAACGTTAATAACACAAAAGCTGTAAATTTAGAAATTCACTTGAGGTGGTGGATGAAATATTTGGAAATATTAAGGATGATATAATATTACAGTCACAAAATGTTGGGAAGCTGAATGGCTTTAATATGACTGAGTGAAGATAGCCAGTTCTTACATTAAAACTTTAGGTCATAAAGTACAGATAAGGCATAATAAAAGACTTCACAGTTAAGTCTCTTTACCACACATTCCTTTGTCTCCCCTCTTTTACTCATGCAAATAGGCTTTGTGCTGGATGGACTCTCAGGGGATGGTCAAAGAGAATGTCCATTAATGATTTTTTTTTTCTGGGCCTGGATACAGAACTTTTAATTATTTTTAAAACAATGATTTTAACCATATTAGTCATAGTAACTGTTTATAAATGTGTTGACATAAAATCCCTGTTATTAAATACATACAAAATAAATGTGAGGGGAAATGGGGAGTTTGGATTGGTTAACCACAATTAGCGTTTGCAAGCAGGTGACAATTCCTTAGCCCAACTCTTTTACTGTACACAAGCCCAATGAGAGAGCATTTTATTTATTCATCCCTTAGTCAGGGTTTGTAGTAAAGACCTCAACAGGTGGTGACAAACATCTCAGCTGATAATCTTGATGTGGTTAATACAATAACAATTGACAAATCAGGAATGTCAAATGTATTTATTTTGTATAACCATATGAATGGTTTCTACCAGATTCTATCAGTGCTCTTCATATGATTGGAAATTTTTTATTTGGCATCATTATATCAGATTATATTAAGTCACACAATGCCAGAAACTGCAAATTCAATGAAGAAAGTTTCTTTACAATATTATGTTTCTCTAAAACCACTTCTGGTATCAACTTGTGTATTTTTTAGGTTCTTTGAGAACAGAGGGACAAAACAAATATATAGAGGTGTGTTTATTAAGTCTTAACTTACAAAACATCGATATTCGACAATAGGCTGTCTGCAAGTGAAGTAGAAAAGAGAATCAGTGCGAGTATCAAAACTATACAACCTGGAGTTCTACATGGGGAGACAGAGAGTATCTGTCACAGGAGAAAAATATAGGCTAAGAGGCTAAGCACATCTCACATATTTCCCCATGTTTTTCTGCCTATTTTGAATTCATAGAGAGCTTAATAGATTATGTTTACCCAACTTAAGGGTGCATATGCCATCTCTACCACACTGACTCAAATGTTAATCTCTTTTGTCCAACACCCACAGAGACATATAAAGGGATTAATAATATGTATCTCTCAATACAACCATCGAAGTTTCCTGGTCATAAATCTGAATATTTTCATTGTTTATTCACTTATAAGCCAGTGACAGGAAAAATTCTGGGGGCTAGACTGCTGTACAAAATTAAAAACCAATAATGTTTTTTATATATATTACACCAACATATGCTCAATAATCTAATTAGCAAGCAGTATCTTGTTTCTTTGAAGCACATACATTTGTTTTAGTCAGCCAGACTGGAAGACTTCTTAGATTACCAGCTTTGCTAATTACCAGATTACCTCTATTGTAATGTCTACAAAATAAACATGATGATGAGTCAGGGAATCTAGTTTGATTCGTTGCATTTTTCTATCTGATGGCAGCCAACATCCATTTTCTAGGCCACTGGAAACACTCTAATGGTGTAACAGTGCATTCATTCATACACCATTGAGTCAGAATCTGCATGTCAGATTTCTGCAGTGGTGGCATGCATGTCTCAGTGATCTCAACATAATTGAGGATACAAGTGGTGCTCCATGCAAAGAAAGGGGAAATTATAGCTGTCAAAGATATCATGCTCAAACACAGAGTGAAGAAATGTAATCACCACTGCAAAAAAATGAATAAAGAAAACAGTGGAGGGACCAAAGTGGCTCCGGCCGGATGTTCTGGTGCTTGCGAAGGCGAGGCCAAGAGTTCAAGGCCGACCAACCTCAGCAACCTTACAAGCTCTCAATGATTGGCAAAAAAAAAAAAAAAAAAAGTGGATTCCCCATAATGGAAAGTAAAGAAGAACTTAGTCAAGTAAAGAAATCAGTAAATAAGGACAAATGCACACGAATGTTCATTGCAGCACTGTTTACAATACCAAAGACCTGGAACCAACCCAAATGCTCAACGATGATAGACTGGACTGGGAAAATGTGGCACATATACATCATGGAATATTATGCAGCAATCAAAAATGATGAGTTTGTGTCCTTTGTAAAAACATGGATGAATCTGGAGAACATCATTCTCAGCAAACTGACACAAGAACAGAAAAAGAAATACAGCATATACTCACTCATAGGTGGATGAGGAAAATGAGAACACATGGGACACAGAGAGGCAGTCTACTATACACTGGGGACTGTTGGGGGAAATGGGGGAGGGACAGCAGGGGAGCCTGGGGGGATAGCCTGGAGATGAATACCAAGTGTGGGTGAAGGGGAGGAAAGCAGCAAAGCACACTGCGATGTGTGTACTATGCAACTATCTTGCACGTTCTGCACATGTACCCCCAAAACCTATAATGCAATGAAAATTAAATTAAAAAAGAAATCAGTAAATCATTGGTTTCAACTGAAGATTACCAATAATGGTGAGACATTGTTTCAGGCTAGAGTTTTCTTATGTGACAACAATTATCAGCACAGCAATGGGAGCATAGGAAAGGCTGAAAAAAGTTTTTAAGGGTAGTGAGAGTTTAATCTTTCAAAATAAATTAAGAAATGTAATACAAAATAATTTCTCTAATAATCCGTGGTCACCAAAAGAGAGAACCTTATTACTAGTTAGCTGGTAAAAGTGGGAAGTAATCTAAAACAGATTTATATATATATATATATATATATATATATATATATATATATATATATATATATATATATATATATATATATATATATATATATATATATATATATATATATATATATATATATATATATATATATATATATATATATATATATATATATATATATATATATATATATATATATATATATATATATATATATATATATATATATATATATATATATATATATATATATATATATATATATATATATATATATATATATATATATATATATATATATATAAAACAGGTTACTCTAACATTTCTAACATTATGGGCATAAGTAAGAGTGGTCCCAGTTTTATTATATGTACAAGTTCCAATAATAGAAAATAGAAAAAGCCATAATCTCTCTTACTACCTTCAGCGTATTTCTCAACCCAGCTATCCTGTGGCAAAGATATGAAGATAACAGAGGTGTGTTCTGAGCCTCGTCCTACAATGAGTAAAAAAAAAGACAAAAGAGGATCTGCAGTTATGAATTCTTGTTTTATGCTAGCAGCATTAGAAGGGAAACTCCTTGCCTTGACACAAAACTAAAGATCAGCATGGCAGTCAGTCGCATGAACCCATCTCTTTTAGCAATCCTAAAGTGCTTAGAGAAAACATTCAGATAAATGGAGTTTCTAGCCAGTCATGAAAGAAAAAATTGAGGTTTTAGCAGACAACTTTGAAATGAACCCATGGGATTAGTCAATGCTAGCTCAAACAACTTTGAAGCCCAGCCTCTTTTAAAGGGCAAAATATGATAAGTTTTGTGAAAAAAAGCCAAAAGTAATCAGGTGGCAGGGCAAAATATCATAGCTGCTATGTTCCAGGAGAAGAGTCCCATGCTGACTACAAAAATTATATTTTGGTCATCAGGCTTATAACCAAATTTATTTTTGTGCTTTTTAGAACTTGGACAAAATTTCTCAGAGAATAGCTCAACAGGCATATTTTTGTAAATGTTCATAAGAGACCCTAGGAGCCATTTGTTAAATTTATTGATCATTTAATCCAGGCATATAAAAGACAAATTATTTACAGTCAGTATGCTGATATTTCATTTTTGCAATTGACTTGTGAAAACACCAGTGTGGATTGCAGGCAGTTAGGTAAAACGCAGCCATAGCGAGAAAACTTATACAACCAAGCAAACTAGTAGAAACATAATGCCAAAATTTGGGCTATGACATTAAGTCTTCCTAGAACAGAAAGAAAGAAAAACTGATTGATTTTCCGTGTTTGAGTCAGGTTATATGAGAAGGGACTGCCCAAAGAATAGAGACAAAGGTAAATCAGAGAAAGAACCTGATTCTGGGTGGTCAGAGTGTCTCTCACCTGTCATCCCAGCACTTTGGGAGGGTGAGGTGCGTGCATCACAAAATCAAATATTCAAGACCAGCCTGGCCAACATGATAAAACCCATTTGTTCCAAAAGTTAAAAATAAAAGTAGGTGGAACCATGGTGTGTGCCTGTTATTTCAGCTATTCAGGAGGTTGATGCAGGAGAATTTCTAGGACAAAGACCTCAGAGGTGATCGTTTCAGGGAGCTGAGAGAAGGCATTAGAAAACCAATGGAAATTCAAATATAATAAAAATTGTAAACTCATAGATAACAAGAAAAATTATGGGGGACCGACCTTGAGAAATGTTTTAAATTGGGGCAATGTTAACAGCATTCCTCAGCCAGAGAGAAAGCTCATACTTCTCTCTTTAAGAGCAGCCACCACTGAAATCACAGGGTTAAAATTACTCAGGCCACATAATTTAACGTTAATAAAAGAAGAGAACCCAAAAGAATCACGACTAGGATCTGACAGCTGCTGCCATTGAAAGCAGTGGGATTAAGCCAAAGATTATCTACCCTATCCAGAAAAGGAATTAAGGAGCTCATAAAGGTTATTGATAGTGATTATCAAGGTGAAGTGTTTGTGCTGATGGAATGTAAATGATTGTATATTCTTCCCCCCTGGGTCACATATAGATAAGTTACTAATCTTACCATACTGCCTTCTTAATGATGAAGAAAAAATAAAGTGTAAGGAAAGTTTTGGAATCACAGAGACCACAGCAGTTTATTGGAATCAAATGATCATGGATCAGAAACACATGGTTACCTTAAAGATTGGAAATATAAATTAAACTGGCTTTCTGGACACAGGAGTGAATATTTCAATTATCAGTGCTCAAAACTGACTGATAACTTTGCCTCATATCACATAGGAACAAAAGATTGTTGGCATTAGTGAATCACATATAACAAAGTAGAGCACACACCTGATGATGTTCTGTTATCCACAAAAGAAAGTCATTGATACTACCTCCCATCATGCGCATCCCTGTTAAGTTTTGGGGATGAAATTCAGTAGCCTAACAGTGGTCGATCTGCAGACCTCTTTCTAGAAATGGCCACTGTTTTTATGTCTACAGTACCATTATGTGCCCATCTCAAGATTCTCTCTGGATAGATCAATGACCCCTGAAAAGAAATAAGTTACTGATAGTTCATGAATTAGTAACTGAACAATTTCTGACAAGACATAATCAACTTCAGCAAGTCCTTGGAACTCACTCATTGTTATCATCCCTAAAAAACCTGGCAAGAGGAGACTTTGCATAACTTATGTGCTATTAACATTAAATTGTAACCTATGGGGCTTCTGCAGCTCAGAATTTACACAGTAATTTATTTAGGACTGGCCTATTATTTTTGTTGACTTAAAAGAGTATTTTCATACAATTTCTTTAGCAGAATAGAACAGGAAATATTTTCCTTTACCCTCACAGCTATTACTAATAAAAAGCTGGCTTCCCAATTTCATTGGAAAATATATGCATCCTTAAGGAATGCTGAATAGTCTTACAATGTGTCAGTGCTTTGGAAATCAAGGTCTGCCTCCCAGTAGAAAAAAGTTTACAATGTCAAGATATATTCATTTTATATATGCTATTTTGCTGTTAGCTGTGAAATAGCCTGTACTTTTAAAGTTGTATTCCTCTGTCATGTAGAGAATGCCCATTGAAAAGGTTTGTTTATTGCACCTGAGAAAGTACAAATATCCTCACTCTGGAAGGACCTTGTATAGATATTGACTTCCAGTTCAGTTAGACCTGAAACTGTAAACTAAATACCAGCAGCTTACATACATTGATGAATGATTATACAAAAACTACTAAGAGATGTTAATTGGATTTGCTTCATCTTAGGGATTCCTACTTAAAAAAGGCAGAACCTGTTTTTATTTTTAATTTTATTTTAAGTTCTGTGGTACATGTGCAGATCTTGCAGGATGATTGCACATATTCACACATGCCATGGATTTTTTTCTATCTCCATCCCCCACTGTTTTCTACATCAGATGTTTTTTTCAGTGTTAAACCTTCCCAACCTAACTATGCCTGACTATGTCCCCACACATCACTGTACCTCCCCTATGTCCTCAACCCCCAAAAGACCCCAGTGTGTTATTTTTCACCTCTCTGTGCCCATATGTTCTCATTGTTAAACATCCAATGAGGTAAATCAGAGAGATTTTATCTTAGCCTCTCAATGCCTGCAGTTCTCTTTTTGGGAGCACAGTTGGATTGCATTGTAACCAGAACTTTGTAACCATTGCAACTGCATTCTTTTTGACAAGTCTCCTAACTATTGTGAATGCCCAAGACTCTTGGTAAACAACAGCTATAGGAACCTCCAGCCCCTTGGGTACCAGGTTCCTCTTCTAACGTGCTTGTTCTGCTATTGTAAAATTCTGCTTCAGATATACTACCCCACTCCACTCTCCTAGAATACATACAAACACAAATCACACCCACTTGTCAGGGCTGAGAGGTTTAGAATGTGAGCCACCTCTCTGTTGCCAGCAATAGGTGACTCCTAATTGAAACTCAGAGTGTGGTGCTTTTCTTCTAACTCGCTTGGATATTACACCCTATTTGGGAGTCACTGAAAGATCGCTATCCATCGATGACCACAATCCCTCTTAGCTCCCATAAACTGCTTAGAATTTATTCTGCAAGTGCCTCCTGAGACTTTCCAGGGCCCCATAGGCCACTGTCTACTGGAGGGTATCAGATTACCACCAAGGTGCCCAATGAAATTTTAAACCTGAGTCCTCAGTTTCAGTCTGTGAAGGTAAGTGAGATCTGACTATGTCTTTGAAAAAAAAAATGACCTTGACAGGCATTCTCCGTCATGACTGTGTCAATACTTCAGCATGCTGTAGGACAGGCTTTCAGTTTTAGTCATTGATTTTGTCTGTTTCAATTGAGTGTTTTTTCTTTTTGTTTTCTCTGTTGTGTTTTAACTCAATAATGCATATGTCTTTATCCAAACACTCCTCATCTTTTTAATGTATGCTGAAAACAATTTCTTTCAAATTTTTCAGAAGTCTATGAAAAGGTAGACTCAAAAGTCTGTGAAGTGGTGTGGCCACATTTCAGAACCAGATGGCCAGCAGGTAAAAGGCAGAAGTCAGGGACAAAGAAAATGACTGAAATGGTGGTAGAATTATGGGCAGACTCATACTGGTACATCTCAGGAGCTTTCAGAACACTCTGGGGGGAACAGAGATGACACCATCCTGTGGTACGTTGAGGCTTCCTTAGGCTGAAGCTATGGGGTCTTGGAGGAGACTAAAGACAATCTCAGAAAATTGGTTGCTTTTTTCAGCTTGGCCACTAGACATTTTGGGCCCCACAATATCACTATTTAAATAGACTTTATTTTTATTCCTGAGGCTACAGAGGCTGAGGTTAGTCTCTGATTGGCCTCTCCTTGGGGCCTTAATAAAGACTTATTTAAAATCTAAACAACTTTAGCAGGTTATTTATACTGACCTTCAATGAAGTATATTTCTCCACCGTTGAAACTAGAAACACCCATTAACAAGATCAAAGTAGTTAAGTGCATATGATGGTTGATTTTAAAAGACTATTAGGCAGAAGTTGATAACAAAAAAATTAATATTTTATGAATGCTCAGAGCATCTCCATGGCCCACCTAGGCTTTTGTTAACCACTCTCACTGAACCTTTGCTGGAGTCTCTATGGCAGTTGCTAGCAGAATTTCTATTTTGCAAGTAAGAGGTTACAGGAATCTGTCTAGAGTCACACACCTGAGTACTGGGAGATCTACATATAAACAGGCACAGGTAGTTTCAAGCATTATGCAGATGTCATAGGTAGATGGAAATAATGAGCCAATTTGCACATGCTGTGAGGGCCAGACAACAGAGTGGTCAGCCTCATATGTACACAGAGGCAGAGCTGATCAGCCTGCACTTCTCTTTTTCTTACAATATACTCCTCACCAGAGGAAGATTATAGAGTGCCATGAGCATGCTCAAAAATCACTGCTACATAGCATAAATATGGAGAAAGCCAAACAGACAAAATACTAGGAATAAACTCCACAATGAAAGCTTGGTTTTTCTTTAGATGGCAGGGTTTCATGTGTCTTCTTGTAAGACTGTCTCTTTCATTCTCCAAAATAGATATAAATTTAAGTGATGAGTGAGGCTGCAGGGGTGAGGGTGCTGCTCATAAAAATCTGCTACACAACCCTGGTCCCTGATGTGGGATCTCTGCTGGTGGCTTCCCCCTCCCTGGGGTCTGACCTAATTCTTGTGTCTGGGCCATCTCACCACTGTGCCCACTTTATGCCTTGATTCCTACCTGAGTAGTGAGGGAACTTGAAGAGTTAAGATGGTTGCACAGTCCATTAGTGAATGTACTTGTCAGTCATTGAATTTTAGATTATCATGTCTCCAGGCAGGTCTAGGCCCAAGCCTTGTTGTTCCCATGGTCACCAATACACGTAATATGGTGGCTGTTTTTCGCATTCCTTACCCTTTCATCTGCATTACGTAATATTCCTCTTGCTATTTTTTCCAAACCCCCCCACCCTTTTCTATTTCTTTTCTAATCCTTTTAACCTGCAGGCTCCAGTGTGTGATGTTTTTCTCTTAGTGTTGATGTGTTCTCACTGTTCACCACACCCGTATAAGTGAGCATATGCAGTGTTGATCCTTTTTGCTGAGAATCATGGTTTTCGCTTTTATTTGTATCCCTGAAAAATACATGATCTCATTTTTTTGATGGTTGCAAAGTATTCGATGCTGTATATATGTAACATTGTCTTTATGTAGTATATCACTGATGGGCCTATCGATTGCTTCCAAATTTCTGTTCTTGTAAACACAGCTACAATGAACATATGTGTGCATGTGTCTTTATAACAAAATGATTGATACATTTTTCACTATATACCCAGAAACGGTATTGTTAGGTCAAATTGTATTTCTATTTCTGAATCTTTGAAAAGTTGCCACACTGTCTTCTACAATGGTGGAACTAATTTATACTGTCTCCAATAGTGTAAAGGCTTTCTTATGTGTTAATACTTTCTTCAGCAACTCTTGTCTCCTGACATTTTTAATTATGGACATTCCAGCAGAGGTGAGGTGGTATTCCAATATGGTTTTAACTTGCATTTCTACAATGACCACTAATGATGAGTTTGTTTTTACATTTGTTGACTGCATAAATGTTTTCTTTTGAAAAGTGTCTGAATATATCTTTTAGCACTTTTTATGCATCTGACTGTTTTTACCTTGGATGTTTGTTTAAGTACTCTGTAGGTTCTGGATGTAAGTTTCTTGTAAGATGGGTAGAATGCAAAAATATTTTTATATTTTCCTCATTGCCAGTTCACATAATTGATTTTTTTTCTGTGCAGAAGCTCTTCTGTTTAATTAGATCTTATTTGTCTATTTTGTTGCCATTTCTTTTTATGTTTGAGCATAAAGTTCTTGACTATGCCTATGTACTGAATGATATTGCCTAGGTTTTCTTCTAGGGTTTTTATGACCTTAGGCCTCATGCTTAATTTTTAATTTATCTAAAGTTATTTTATTTATTATTAATAAAGAAGATATTCTGTTTTATTTTTCTGTATATGGCTAACCAGTTCTTACTTTTTATTATATTTTATATTATTTTATATTTTATATTTTTTGACATGGAATTTTGCTCCTGTTACTCTGGCTGGAGTGCAAGGGCATTATCTTTGCTCACTGCTACCTCTGTCTCCTGGGTTCAGGCAATTATCCTGCCTCAGCCTCCTGAGTAGCTAGGAATAAAGACACACACCACAATGCCCAGCTAACATTTTGTATTTTAATAGAAACAATATATTGACCAGGATGGTCTCAATTTTTTAATTTCTTGATCCACCCACCTTAGCCTCCCAAAATGCTGGGACCACAGGCATCAGCTACCAACCTCAGCCAAACCAGTTTCTTTCAACACCATTTATTAAATATGGAATTCTTTCCTCATTGTTTGTTTTGGTCTGGTTTGTCAAAAATCAGATGATTTTAGCAGTTACGCATTCTTTCTGAGGTATCTGTCCTGTTTCATTTGTCTATTCTAAGTTTTTATACTGATAGCATGTTCTGTTAAGAACATAACAAATTATTTTTAAATAAAAAGAAAATATATAGATTAATTAAGATATTAATCATAAAAGACAAGAAAGTAAATATTAGCATAATTATTTTATACTTGTAATAATTTTATGCTTTTAATTATGTCAAAAATATGCTCTTGCATGAAAAGTCACAAACTGGTGAGATGCATTATTATGAGAATGACTCATTTATATAATTTCTAAGCTTCTCCTGTTTTTAGATGAAAATACTCAGAGGCCAAATGTGAAATAATACAAATTACTGAGAAAGGCATGACAATGATCTACAGAGTACTCTATGTGTGTCTTTTCAACTCAACAATAGATCCAGTAAGAAAAAATTAATATAGTGCAATTATTTTGAAATTCCAGGGTTCATCTGAAGGTTTACATCTTAAAAAGAAAATCTTCATAGTAAAAATCAATTAAGAGGTCAATTTTATGGCACTAATTAACAATAGCTCTTTATTTGTTATTAAACATGTCTATGGCATGTTAACTGGGAAACCTTCTGAAGCAGCTGGCAAGAGTCAGAAAAGTAGAAAAGACTCTCCCTTAAAACTCTCAAAAGAACTTATGCACTGAATGGTTCATCTAATTACAGATGTCCTGATAAAGAGAAAAATTATTGTTTTATTCTTAAACCCTGTGTAGACTTGCTCTTTTCCAGTTCAAGCAACATTCCGAATATAACCTAAAGAGCCAGGACATATTATTTCTGTTTTCTTTCTTTGTATTAATTTTATTTAATTTTCTCAATATTTTCTCTTAAGAAGTCAGACATTGGTAGACAAAATATATTCAAATAAATACATACACAGAAATTAATAAATATATTTTAGTGATTATGCCATGTACTCCAGAACAGTGCAGACTTAAAACAGGCACAAAAGTAAATTTGGTGGGAATGATTTCTTCTACAGAAAGAGCCTGCATGATGAATAAACAAAACCCTTTGCAGCAATGCAGAAAAATAAATTCTGATTTTCAAAGTAACAGCATTTTAATGTTTAATTGCACTTTTTAACTATTAATAAAATCAAAGAACATAAAGTAAAAAAGAAAACTACAGCTCTTTCCAGGAACAAGCAATAATATCAAACAGAAGGTTTTCCTAGAGATCCCAAGTGACTGCTTTACTAGAAAATAAGTTTGAAATTAATGTTCATAAGAATATGGTAGAATAACCTAAAGAAACACAAAAATTATGGATAAAATAATTAATAAAAAAGCAGGTGAAAATATGTTAAACACTTAACAATCAAAGAGAGAAAAGTAAAACAACTGAAATAAAAATTCACTGTAAAAAATTAAAAGTAGGCCTGAGTACAGGAAAGATCAAAATATCAGCAAACCTAAAGAACAATTAATTGAAATTATTATTTCAGAGCAAACAAGATAAGAGTTGAAGATATATGAACACTGCCTAGAAACCTGTGGGAAAACATCAAGCAGCAATACTTACACATTTTGAAGGTTCAAAAGAAGAGACAAGAAATCAGTAAGAGTATTTAAGAGGCAGTGGTCAAAAATGGTATCTATCCAAAAGACTATAAATTGTTCTACTATAAGGACACATGCACACAAATGTTCATTGCAGCACTGTTTACAATAGCAAAGACCTGGAACCAACCCAAATGCCCATCGATGATAGACTGGACTGGGAAAATGTGGCACATATACACCATGAAATATTATGCAGCAATCAAAAATGATGAGTTTATGTCCTTTGTAAGGACATGGATGAGTCTGGAGAACATCATTCACAGCAAACTGACACAAGAACAGAAAAAGAAATACTGCATATACTCACTTATAGGTGGGTGAAAAAAATGGGAACACATGGACACAGAGATGCAGTCTACTATACACTGGAAACTGTTGGGGGAAATGAGGGAGGGACAGTGGGGGGGGTTGGGGGAAATAGCCTGGGGATGAATACCAAGTGTGGGTGAAGAAGAGGAAGGCAGCAAAACACACTGCCATGTGTGTACCTATGCAACTATCTTGCATGTTCTGCACATGTACCCCAAAACCTATAATGCAATAAAAATTAAAAAAAAAAAAAAGTCACAAATGTGACTTTAAAAAAAAATCTTCAAATGCTCAACACACACTTCAAATATAATAAACACAAAGACACACTCCAAGGTACATAATAATTGAGACATTTAAAACAAAAACAAAAAGAATCTTGACAGCAGCAAAAGAAATGACTATTTTTTTTTTTTTTTTTTGCTTTTTGAGACAGAGTTTTGCTCTTGCTACCCAGGCTGGACTGCAATGGCACTATCTCGGCTCACCACATCCTCCGCCTACTGGGTTCAGGCAATTCTCCTGCCTCAGCCTCCTGAGTAGTTGGGATTACAGGCACG